>VYZU01056241.1:61897-94975 GCA_013401355.1 Ceyx cyanopectus | reverse complement strand
TTTTTTTTTTTTCCTTCAGGGAGTTTAAAATTGAAGATGGGAAAGCAATAATTCCACTGGATATAACAGTTCAGGGAGATGTTCTCATCGTGATCTATCATGCCAGGTCAACACTGGGAGGCCGTCTGCAAGCCAAGGTAATAATAAATTGAACACCCTCCACGAAGGATTTGGTTTTATTTGGTTTTGTTTCCTTTTTTATTAAATGCAAGATCACAAAAAGCCAGTGAAGGCTGTTCTTCAATCCTAAAGAAGAATGTGGGGGTATTTTTTTCCTCCAGATGGGTAACTCAAACTTGGAGATGGGTATAAAAGACTGGAAAGGGTAATGCAGAGTTTAAATGGAGCACTGTGAAAATGGATCCAGAAGTTCTTCAGGCAGTTTCCACACATGTGGGGCCAGCAAGATACTTCTATTACTGAAATAAATGTTACTGAAATAAATGTTTTTCCCTGTGTTTTTCTTCTTGATGTAAGTTGCAGAGCTTGAGGACTTCTCCTGTCCCCAGAGTGCTATGGGACAGATCATCCTCAGGCTGAAAGCTCATTGAAATGATTCTCCAAAGCACACAACTAATGACTGGTTCAGGGTCACAAATGGAGACAGTCCAGCCAAGGTTAGCTGCTGCTCCTTGTGTGACCACAGTTTCACTGATTATAGGGGTTCTTTGAGCTTTTCCTACTGTTTTTACACTGTCTGGAAAATTATAATTTTTTCATGCAGATGCTATAGCACTTGGTGCATCAACAGTATTTGTGAGGATCCTGGTTTGGAGATTTGATGAGATAATTCAGTGTGTCCTTAGTTTTACTAGCTTTAAATGGCATCTTGAAGCTCTCTACAGAGCTCTTGGAGATCAGCTACCATATTCCAATGCTGAGTGCCTGGAGCTGGGCATTGTGAATGTCCTGGATTTGCAGAAGTTAATTTAGTTTCTCTTCTAGGAGATGCCTTAGAGATAAAGTGGAGATGTTCATGTTTCAACTTCAGGGTAGGGAGGGCTGGATCAGAGGAACCCTTTCCAGTATGTCCATGTTTCTCTTGTGCTGAGGAGACCAGTGCTGGACACAGGACCTTGGGTGCTGCCTCCTCAGAGGTGAAGAGGAGGGAAAAGTCACGTCCCTCAGCCTGCTGGCAATGCTTTGCCTGTTACTTTACTACAAGGAAAGCAGTCGTTCAATTTGTTTTACTGGGTTATTGCTATTCCGTGTGTCGTAACTAAAGCCAAAGTATTTTCCAGTTCACTGTAGTTTGGATTTGTGCAAGACCAGGAGCTAAATGAATCTTCTCAAGTTCAGTTTTTCTCTTTTAGACTCTCATATTCTTATCATGTTTAAAAACAAGTTTGTCTGTCACCAAAAAAAAGAAAAGGAGAAAAATCAAATATTTATAATGATGCAGTTTGTAAAAACCTTATAATTCTGGGAATGGTTGTCTGGTTCAAGTTGCACAGGAAAAAATAACTTTGCATGTCCTTAAAAAGTGTCCTTTTTAATGCACTGCATTTAAAAACTGTTTTGAGTGGACTCCTTTACATCTATTTCTTGATTAGTGTATTGCACAAGGAGTTTTTCTCAGTGTATGCCACTCAAAAGCTGTGCAGATTCAGCCTCTAGAACAGGATCTGGAAATACTCAGCAGATAATATGAGGTTAGTGATGAGAATTTTCTGCTTGAAGGTATTTTGTTTGTTTCTGGTATTAATAGATTAATCTGTGTTCTGTCATAAACTGCATTTAACTATCTCAAGGTAAAATTTACATAGAATTAAATTGAAATGCTAGCAAAACAACCAATAGTTAAATGCCTGAAGGCCTTTAAATCTCAGGGGAGATGAAGATTGGACATGAGGAAGAATTTCTTGCTCAGAAAGGTTGTAAAGCTCTGGAACTGGTTGTCCAGGGAATTGTAGTCACCATCTCTGGGCATATTTAACATGTGTAGTTGTGATGCTGAGGTGGCTGGTTTACTGGTGAGCTGGCAGCTCTGGGTTGGCAGTTGGACTGGATGTCCTGGAAGGTCTGCTCTGACCAAAAACACTTCCCTAGTTTATGCAGTTTCCCTCTGTTTATTGTTTTCAACAGATGGCATCAATGAAGATGTTTCAGATTCAGTTCCACACGGGGTTCGTACCCCGAAATGCCACCACGGTGAAGTTTGCCAAGTATGTTGATACCCAGGAGACTCCAAGAAGTTTCCTTTGAACTGCTTTTAACCAACAAACAAACCTATGGTGTGGGGGGGATACAGCCCCAGGGGGTAGGAATCTCCTTCTAGTAACTAGGCTGCTTAAGTGCAGCAAGATTATTTTGTTTTCTTTTAAGGCAGCTGAAGGCTTTGTTCATGGTACTAAAAATCCCTTCTGTACCAATTAACACTGTTAAAATTTTATAGAAAAACAAATACAGCATGTTTTAAGTCTTAAAACTTCAAATCAATTAGTCTGTCTTGGGCTGCAGTGAATTTAGTTACCTATCAAGAACCTCCTTGTGTGCATCTTTGCAGGTATGACCTGGATGCCTGTGACATACAAGAAAAATACCCTGATTTATTCCAAGTCAATCTTGAAGTAGAGGTGGAGCCAAGAGACAGACCCAGCTGTGAGCAGCCACCCTGGGATAACATGAATATAAAGGGTCTGAATCCAAAGATCCTTTTCTCTACCCGAGAGGAACAACAGGAGATTTTATCCAAATTTGGTAATGAATCTATTGATCAGCTACAGGACATGATAAAGTGTTTAATGTGCTTAGTGCTTTAGGGTTTCCTTTCATTTCTGACATTCCTTTATGTGTATTTTTTTTTTTTTGTAAATGCCACTTAAAAACTTGCATTGTATGAAAGAGTAAAGTATCCTTCAACAATTAATATATTTCTCCTTGTCATTACATCTGCCTGCTTTAAAACGGTGATTATGCTCTTTACAGCGATTGTAGCAAACAGAATTTTTACAGCCAGGGTTTGTAAGCAAAAGGTCTTGAAAGACCTTTATTTGGCTAAATTGGCAGTTACCCTTTCACTTAAAATACCTGAGTGTTCCTCACAAATGATGCTAACTACAAATGTTTTTATTGAGGTCCTTCTATCTACAGCTAAGTAATGTTGTAATTTTATTTCTCAAGTTTTCCTATCGTGATCCACTAGACTTTCAGGAGGTTTTTTTTATACTACATATTCTGTGCCTCATCTGTAGTTAGCTGCTTTAATTCCAGTTAATACTATTCAGTATCTTCCTTCTCCTGGTGTCAGTAATGAGCTTTGACATTTTCATTAAGATTCTTAAGCCTTCTCTGTGCTTCCAGAACAAAAAGCACAATGGAAAAATACTGTGGTGATATCAGTGCATTACACCTGAGACCTTGCTCTCTGTACATTTTAATTACATTTCTTTGGATACAGGCAGGTTGCTTCTGTCTTGCCTTTTTTTTTTTTTTTTGGGGTGTGTTTTTTTTTTNTTATATAGATTTAAAATATCTTACAGATTATATATATATTATTATATAATTATTATATATTATTATTATATAACATGTATTACATACAGATTTTAAATACCTTGTGGTGAAGACAAGTCCAATCTCAAAGTTTAGGTTTTCTATTGGTAATGAGGAGATGGAAAAAATACTCTTAAATTAAGTCACTTAATTTTCTGATTGATAAATTAAATAGAAGGGTTTCAAATCCCATGGAAAATATTTTTTAGAAATGGCAGGAAGGAAATAGGACAAGAGAAAGTCAGTAGGTTTTATAAGACTTAAAATTTAATTTCCAGTATTTAATTATGATCATTTATGTATGATTCTTAGAGACTATTTTTTCAGCATCCTTTATACCACAACTGAGTATGTGAGAGGAAGGTGAAAAACTCTCCAGCAGTTTGGTGTTTTGATAGACAGTTGGCTTTCTCACAGCATTTAATCCATTCTTTTCACAGAGTGAATGAGCACATACTAATGTATGGAATCCTCTTGAGGAAATCTCCTTTTTGAGGGATGACACAGCAATAAATTAGAAGCCCAACTGGCTCTTACACAAGAGTCACTCAGTACCTGATAATCGGAGTAAGGAACATCTGAAGGAGTAGTGAAATGCAGCACACCACAGTAGTGCTTAACTTGTGTGAAATGTTTAACAACTGTTACATTATTCTTTGGGTTTTCTATGTGTGCATTTGCACTTTCCTGATGCTCTGTTCCTTCTTGCAGGTGATGTTGCTGTATCTTGTATATTTTAGAGGGTGATTGAGGTGTAATTACAATTACCTGCTAGTGTCAATAGAATTACTGGGTGTTTTGGTATGATTCTGATTTAGTGTAATGCTGTAGCTAAAATTAGGGCTTTTGCAGTTGAAACAGAGTTGTTAAAGCTAATTTCAGATGTGGGGTGAGGGCAGGAATTTGATTTTTCAGAGTAAGGGATCAGATGGTTGTCTGGCTGTAGCAGTCAGCCTGCAAGTCACACACCAGCTGCTATGCCAGGATTGAGTGGTAAAGTTTCTAACAGGCTGAAAATCTGTTCTGTAGGAAAACCAGAGCTGCCTAGACAGCCAGGCTCAACTGCGCAGTATGAAGCAGAAGCATCCCAGATGGAGCAGTCTTCAGAAGGTGCACCCACCGACACAGAGTCCACACACAGCAGCAGCACTGATGCAAACCACTTCTTCCATTCTCTGGACTGGAAAGGTACAGGTTTTCCTTTGAAGCAGACATCTGTTTTGTGTTGTCTTGAGTGTCTTCCAAGTATTGAGGCCTCCTTGTGCAGTAGGAGTCACTTCTTCACCTTGAGGGGAAGCTCTGTAGGTTAGAAACTGGTCAGTCTGCTCTGCTTGAATAACCACCAAGAGATGGGGGTCTGGTGTTGTGTGTAACTGAAATGCTCAGCTGATTTATTTTCTTTCTCTGCAAAAATCTTAACCCGAAAGGAAACCTCTGCTTTCCCAAAGCCCACTTGGGCTGGCTGAGGGACAGAAGGAGCAAAGTAGACTAGACAGTGGAGTCCAGATCAGGCCCAGCCCAACCTCACGGAGCTCAGCAAGGCCAAGGGCAAGGTCCCCAGATGGGTCAGGGCAATCCCAGCACCAATCCAGGCTGGGCAGGGACTGGCTGAGAGCAGCCCTGGAGAGAAGTACTTGGTTGTGCTGGGGGGTGAGCAGCTCAACAGGAACCCTCAGGGAGCTCTGGCATCCAGAAAGCCAGTGGTGTCCTGGGCTGGATGGGGCTCTGAGCAACCTGCTCTAGTGGGAGTTGTTCCTGCCACGGCAGGGGGTTGCAACTGGATGAGTTTTAAGGTCCCTTCCAGCCCTGACCATTCCATGATTCTATGTACGGGCTGAGGAAATTTAGAGTACAAGTCCCTTTTCTGGGTTCTCTCTTCTTCAGCTCCCCTCTTCCTTCCCTGAGTGGTAGGCAACAGGTAGTTACTATTTTCTCATCAATTCTTTTGTGAGCTTTGCTTAAGGATTGATTTTTAAATTATCTCACCATAGTTCTGCTCTATGCTAGTTGGCAAAAGAAGCCTGGTCATCTAAAGCTGTTCCTTCTTTTTATTCAAGAAGGAAAAAGTCCGGAGAGTGGAATAGAGGACAGTTCATCTAAAAATGATGGTGTTCAACTATCTGATGACAGGGAGGAGAGTGAGCCTTCAGATGAGGAATTCCCTACTTTTCCAAGTGAAGAAGATGCCAGTAATTCAGTAATTGTTGATGAAAGAGACTCTGTTACTCCAGAAGGAGAGTTGCTTTTTGAAGCCACCTTTGAAGCTTCACCTGCCCCACTACCAAAAACTGCTCCTGAAGAGAATGTGGATTTACTGGGACTGCACTCTGACACTGCACCTGAACAGAAACCCACCTCAGAAATCAACTCCTCCTCAAGCAACGCAGACCTGTTGAACAATTTGTTTGTGGGTCATGGCGCACAGAGTTCCAAAGAGCCCACTGCAGACCTTCTTGGCCAAGGAACAGATTTCTTTTTCAGCAGTCAGTGTCCAGCTGCTACTCAGGGTCCATCTTCAGCAGCAGCTATGTCTTCAGGTATGTGAATTTAACACCAGTACTCACTATCTGGCCAGGAGATGAAAACTGCTGCTTGCATGTGCTTGGAAAAGGACTATTCTGATCAATACAGTACAGACATGTTGGTCAGTAGCAGGAATCTGCATAGAATAGGTAGTTTTACTGCATGAAGGAGAGAAATTGCTATATATTATTAGGCACTTTGTTGACAACTTCCATTAGCTTTAAGCCATTTGAAGAGAAAAAGTATCAAATTCTGAATTTAAAAGATAATCAGTATTGTTGCAGGATCTGCATTTCCCATACAAGTGTTACATTCTGTGTGCTTTCTAAATCCACATGTAAACAACATCTCTTGCTAAGCTGTAGAACTGTAATAGCTGCTTTATTGCACTTTATTACACTTTATTACATAAAGCAGTCCCCTGAGGTGTGGAACAAGTGTTTATGCTGTCAGGCTGTGTGGGATTTCTGAGTGTTAATCACTGATAGGCAACTGGAAATCTTGTTGATTATTAAAATCAAGGTAAGGGTGCTGCTAAAAGGTGTTTTCTTGATGGTTTTACTGTTGTTACTGGCAGCTCTGTGTTAAACACTTCTATCTGTTCAGTATTTGAAACAAAGTGTGTTAGTTTAGAGGTTCTGTTCTTACCACTGCATAGTTAGCTCTTTGTCACTGGACTAAACTTCTGGGAATAGCACTTCTCTTCCTGAAGTTAACAGTAAGATGTTTCTGGAGTATTAGCCAATCTGGGAGACTTATAAAATTTAGTTTATGTGCACAATGATGCTTTGGGCTAGAAGCTTTTAATATACATCCAGCTTCAAAGTGGTTATGTAGATCATTTAGATAACTTCAGGTATTTCTTTTGAAGCAATTCAGTGATGAGTTTTGCTGCTGTGGCCAGTGAGGAATCAATGAATTTACCTTTTTTTACATAAACAGAAGTCTGTAAAAAAGAAAAATGAAGTAATAAAGCTTCTTTTTTCTTTATGGCTTTCTTACCTACTGCATAAAACACATCAGCAGAAGTCAAGTGTCTCATTCTGCCTTGAATTGAAGAAGAGTAGTCTAATAATTGCAGGAGTGAGACTGTTGGCCACTTGTTGCAGAGTTTTTCCTTCAGCTCCTGAGTGAGTCTGGCAGGAGTCCCTGGGCGCCTGAGGACTTTGACCCTAGAGGGCAGCAGAAACAGGACGATCCTGAGCCATGATTCCAGCTGGCTGTCACATGTTCCCCCACGATGACTATAAATACTCTTCCAATTGTTTTTTTTCCCTCACTGTGATTACTAGAGCTGCCTCTGCTGGTTTTCTCTGAGCTGATGCACCTTCTGCCCCAGAATGCCTTCGAGTCTAACTGGTAGTATGAATGTTTTACTTGGTAGTTTTAGTAGTTTTAATAGCCTGTTTTGTTTCCATTCCTTGGAGGTTTGGCACTATAGAGTGTTTTCAAGATATAGTTCTTGTATTTATATGCAGATAACAACTCCAATGTAAGAGTTCTTACATGGGTGAGGTGAGCAGTGGGGCTGAATGGATGCAGCCTTCCTCAAGCCTTCTGCTTGAAGAGCCATCTGTTCATGGTGTGTGTGTGGCTGGAACAGTGCTTGCACCAACATGAGAGGACAGCTGCCTAGAGGGAGGGATGGAGGGAGTGACTGTGCCATGAAAAATGCTCAGAAGGCTGCTGCAGATACTAACATGAACTCTCCTCTGGGGGCATAGACAAGGTTTTTCAACTCCTTTTATTCTAAAACTCATCATGACAGAACTTTGTTTTCTGCTTCTTTTTCAGCTGATCCTTTTGACCCATTCACAATGTCATCAACTTCAGACAAACAAGCCCTGTCTGGTCCAGATTTCTTTGGGGACTTTCTTAATCCAAGCTCAGCATCTACAGCTGGTCCAGCTCCTTCCACACACAGTTCACTCCCTCCTTCTTCCAGCTCAGATTTCTTGAGCCTAGGTAAGTGTGCTGCTAGTGTTATGTTCCTNGAACTGTAATAGCTGCTTTATTGCACTTTATTACACTTTATTACATAAAGCAGTCCCCTGAGGTGTGGAACAAGTGTTTATGCTGTCAGGCTGTGTGGGATTTCTGAGTGTTAATCACTGATAGGCAACTGGAAATCTTGTTGATTATTAAAATCAAGGTAAGGGTGCTGCTAAAAGGTGTTTTCTTGATGGTTTTACTGTTGTTACTGGCAGCTCTGTGTTAAACACTTCTATCTGTTCAGTATTTGAAACAAAGTGTGTTAGTTTAGAGGTTCTGTTCTTACCACTGCATAGTTAGCTCTTTGTCACTGGACTAAACTTCTGGGAATAGCACTTCTCTTCCTGAAGTTAACAGTAAGATGTTTCTGGAGTATTAGCCAATCTGGGAGACTTATAAAATTTAGTTTATGTGCACAATGATGCTTTGGGCTAGAAGCTTTTAATATACATCCAGCTTCAAAGTGGTTATGTAGATCATTTAGATAACTTCAGGTATTTCTTTTGAAGCAATTCAGTGATGAGTTTTGCTGCTGTGGCCAGTGAGGAATCAATGAATTTACCTTTTTTTACATAAACAGAAGTCTGTAAAAAAGAAAAATGAAGTAATAAAGCTTCTTTTTTCTTTATGGCTTTCTTACCTACTGCATAAAACACATCAGCAGAAGTCAAGTGTCTCATTCTGCCTTGAATTGAAGAAGAGTAGTCTAATAATTGCAGGAGTGAGACTGTTGGCCACTTGTTGCAGAGTTTTTCCTTCAGCTCCTGAGTGAGTCTGGCAGGAGTCCCTGGGCGCCTGAGGACTTTGACCCTAGAGGGCAGCAGAAACAGGACGATCCTGAGCCATGATTCCAGCTGGCTGTCACATGTTCCCCCACGATGACTATAAATACTCTTCCAATTGTTTTTTTTCCCTCACTGTGATTACTAGAGCTGCCTCTGCTGGTTTTCTCTGAGCTGATGCACCTTCTGCCCCAGAATGCCTTCGAGTCTAACTGGTAGTATGAATGTTTTACTTGGTAGTTTTAGTAGTTTTAATAGCCTGTTTTGTTTCCATTCCTTGGAGGTTTGGCACTATAGAGTGTTTTCAAGATATAGTTCTTGTATTTATATGCAGATAACAACTCCAATGTAAGAGTTCTTACATGGGTGAGGTGAGCAGTGGGGCTGAATGGATGCAGCCTTCCTCAAGCCTTCTGCTTGAAGAGCCATCTGTTCATGGTGTGTGTGTGGCTGGAACAGTGCTTGCACCAACATGAGAGGACAGCTGCCTAGAGGGAGGGATGGAGGGAGTGACTGTGCCATGAAAAATGCTCAGAAGGCTGCTGCAGATACTAACATGAACTCTCCTCTGGGGGCATAGACAAGGTTTTTCAACTCCTTTTATTCTAAAACTCATCATGACAGAACTTTGTTTTCTGCTTCTTTTTCAGCTGATCCTTTTGACCCATTCACAATGTCATCAACTTCAGACAAACAAGCCCTGTCTGGTCCAGATTTCTTTGGGGACTTTCTTAATCCAAGCTCAGCATCTACAGCTGGTCCAGCTCCTTCCACACACAGTTCACTCCCTCCTTCTTCCAGCTCAGATTTCTTGAACCTAGGTAAGTGTGCTGCTAGTGTTATGTTCCTCAGCAGTAGCTGCTGTGCATACACCTGTCTTTCAGCTTAGTTCAGCTGGATTGCTGTCTTGGAATCACTTGTTGACTGTTGTTTGAATTACCCTGGTCTCCTGGGAACACACATGCATCAAGCAGCAAAAGTTTTCTTTGCGGTGGGCACAGGGACATTGTCGTGCAAGGGGATTTTTTTGCTGGCCTGTTAAGAGCTGGAGTTTCCTCATATCTCTTAGGACTGAGCATCCATAGACTTCTTTTTTAGATGGCACAATGGTATTTTGATTGTATTCTGACGGTAAAGATTTTCTGGAAGCCTTGGGAAAGAAATAGCAGGTGAAGGTATTTTATAGCAGTTCTTAAAATGCAAGCTGAGGCTGCTTGGACCTTCTTGACCTGAATGCATCTCGTAATATACTTAAGAGTACATTATGTAATAGTTTAATCTTATTTGTTTCATTTAATTTCTTTGATGTTTTCTTGCTGAATAATTCTCATATTCTTTTTCTCGTGTGTTTATTTTTACATCTGTTCATCTTAAAAAATACCCCTTTATAACATGTTTGCTCTGCCCATATATCCACCTTAAGCATGTCGCTTTCAAAATGTTACTAAACAGAACTTCTGAGCAAGCTTATCCTTGAAAGAGAAGCATACCTCTGAGAAATGGAGTGACAGACAGAAATGTTGCTTTTTACTTTGGACTTTCAGAGAAAACTGTGTGTCCTCCCCATAGAAATGTGAGCTGTGGTCAAACAGCTCTGCTCTTTTATCCCTGCTCCTTTGTAGGGGAAGGAGTGGATGGATTGCACAGAGTTCCCAGAATTTTCTGTTGCTATGCAGGTTTTAAAAACCCTATGGAAGTGGAGGTATTTGGATGGCATTTTATGCTGCTTTATGTTTATTCTTCAAGTGATGGCTTTTCTGTGTGTTCAACTGAAGTATTTGAGCCTTTAGCTTTCCATCCAGTCACATATATCCATTTTAGCAAGGAATTTAGAAAACTAACAGCTATAATGTTTTCTTACGTGAATGTGAGAACATAACTAGTAACTGGGGAAGAAAGGGAAAATAAGAGCATGTTCTCCAGTGACATAGTTGAAAGAATTGAGTGAGCAGAAGAAAGTGCAAACATGAGGTCTTTAAACTGAGCAGCAGTTTAAAAACCACTAAAAATAAATGAGTAATGTCAGCATTCATTCTAAATAAGCCATGAGACATGGTGAATCTACAGTTGAAGCAGCAATGAGCATCTAGAATTAAATTTTAATCATGGGTAAGCTTTCTGCAATTCAAAACAATCACTGAAGCTCTGTAGGTATCAGGAGAAATGTTGATTCAGTGAAAACAAGCTCAGGAGTTACAACTTCCGGCTTGTCTTTTTTGAAGTGTCTTGAAATTTGAAAATTGTAAGAGGTTTAAAATGTTGTAAAGTTAGTTCTTAAAGATGTCTGATCTATTAAGGTGTTCTGCAGGTTGTAAATACTGATGAGCTGCTGCTAAACAGCAGTGTGTGAACAAAGTAAAATAGTATTCTCTGAAAAGCTGTAGTTATATGGCAGAGAAGCTGGGAGATGTTGATTTCAGAATGGACAACCTCCTGAGTGGCCATGTTTGCAGTAACAAACATCTCCTATCTGGAGGAATGTCCATTTTTCCTTGGGAGGTGGACAAAGGAACAGAATTGTTCCTTTTAAGAACAGAATTGGTTCTTCAGACATGCAAGCTCTTCTTCATCTTAATGCAAACCAAGTCAGGAATATATTTCTCTCTGAGAAAACTGATCATTTGAAGGTGAGCAAAGCAGAAGGTTGGAAGATGGTCCAGAGGAACGGGAGAGACTGATGTAGTCTCCTCCTGTGGCTGTATCCAGGGTCAGGCTGCAGTCAAGGTTAACAAGCCTTGCCTCCAACTAAACCAGCCTGTTGGTTCACAGAAAATCCTGTTGTCCCCTGTGATTAAAGGATTTCCTGTAGAGATGAGGAGTTAAATAAAGAAAACCCAGTTTGTAGTTGTGTGTTGGATATAGCAAAATGCAGGGCCTCTTATTCTGATATCTCAGTGTGGTTTGAGCAGTGTTAGTGAAGAACTGTGCCCTGACCTGCAGTAGTGTGCTGCTGTTTGGCTAAGGATTGCAAACACAGGCATTAAGGGAGAACTTAAGGGGCAAGCAGGTGTGGATCTGCTTGCCTGTGATCTTAGTTGATTAAAGTTCTGGAATATTTAGCTTCTTAATTGCTGGAATATTTATCTGAGCTTCATATTTTACCTTTTGTTTAGATACTCTGCTGCTTTACCTGTCTGAGCTCCAGTGTACTGGGCTAGAAAAATAAAGGTTTTGGTGTGTGGTCTTGTCCTGCTTCCAGCATACACAGAACTCAGGGGATCACTTTGGTCATGTGTTAAAATTACTGTAATGTCCATGTTGTGCAGCTAGAGAGAACACAGGTCAAGAAGAAACAATTCCAGGAGGAACACCTTTACCTGTTCAGTCTGTGGCATGTTGTTCTCATGAATGTTTATGAGGTTGTACTACTTAGAGTGAATTTACTGCTTTACAGAGCAGTAGCTACTCCCTGTTTTGTGCAGGGTGGTTGAGGTGGTGAACTTGACTTCTCAGCAGTTACAAAACACCTGAATCACTATCAGTCTTTCCAAGGCATTCAGCTGTAGTTTGTTATTATTTCTCTCAACTTGCCTTTATCACAGTTATTTCTGTAAGTGGCTGTAAATGTCTTCAAGTCCCTGTAAAAAACTTTATAAGCAGAGATCACAAACTAAAATGGATTCTAGCTTAAAAATAAATAATTAATTTGATGTCCACTTAACACTGGGGAGAGCCAAAGGGTGCAGCAAATTTCTACCCTGATGTACAGACCTTTTGGACTACTTTGTAGCCAGTGGCACTCCTGGGTGACAGGGGTCCTGATTACTGAGGGAAATACTGTTCCTCCCAGGGTTTCAGAGGCCGGGAATTGAGGCTGAAGTCTGGAGGAAGGAATGAAAGTTGCACTGCACCTTCAGGAAAGGTTGGCAGCTTCTTGGTGCATGTTGCAGTAGAAATGTCTGCTGTGTTTGCTGCAGAATATCTGCTATGCTGTCTTTGCAACTGTAGGATCTAAGTGTAAACGGAATTAGTGGGTAAGGTGGTTGAGGGGATATTTTAATTTGCTTTATTTGCTCAAATAAGATAAATTCCTTCATGTATTGAACCTACAATGGATGGTTTCCCACACCATTCCATGGGGCACTGCTGCTTTCTGGTTCCCTGCTGTGTTGCCAGGAGCAGCAGCCTGCCCTGGAGCCATCCCTTAGTTAATCCTTCGGCCCAGTAGAAACAAACTGTTAAATTCATAGTAGCCTGTGCATGAAAGTGTCTCCTCTATGAAGAACATTTGATGTTTCCAATACCAGTGAAGGAAATGGTGAAACATTTTGGCTCAAGATTGAATAACTGTGTTACTGACAAATTTAAGCACAGTGCTGCAGCTGACAATATTACACAGTCATAGGCAACATGTCCACTACTGTGATGTGATGACTTCCTGAAGAGTAATAAAAAGATTTCTTCTTCTGCAGGGAATTTGGCACCAGAGCCACCCAAGATGCCATCTTCTACAAGCCACCCAGATCTGCTAGGTGGATGGGATTCTTGGGCAGATTCCTCCAGTGTGGCATCACCACAGCTGAAGCCTCTTTATGAAGGTATTGTCCTGGAATGAAATACTTCACTTAGAGGGAGTAAGGAATACTTCAGAGTTGGTCAATTGAATCTCCTGAAAACTTCTGAACATGTCTTCATGCCTTTTTGCCTTGTTGCTTACCAAATAGTTCCTTTTTTTTTATAGAAGTGGTGATTCTTGCCATGGTAAAAGATGGAGCAGGGTGCTGGGTGTGTGGAAATAGTACTTTTAATTTGTTTTCTCAATTTCCAGATACACCAAACACATGATAGGTTTTCTTATTGTACAGGTCAAGCTTTTACCACGGGGAGCCAGTCCAGTGTGTCTTCAGGTCTGTCTTTCAGCCAGCCTAAGTCTCAAAACTTTGATCCTTTTGCTGATCTTGCCAATTTGGGATCTGGTCTTCCAGGTAAGTTCTTAACTTTTAAGAGGTTCCCTTTAATCCCCATGATGGTTTGATTTGCTTCTTGCAAGCTACGTAAAGGAAATAATTTCCTGTTAACAGCCAGTTTGAGACAGTTGTTGGGAGAAAACAAATAACAAGAAAAGATTTAATTCCTACAGAGGTTGTGTGCAATGTCCAGAATAATATTCAGAAGATAACCACAGCTGTGATTTTTAAACAGTATAAATATTTAATGCTTCAGAATCCAGTTGAGAAGGTAAGAGACTGAGAGAAACAGGATTTTGCATTTCAGGGCCACACTGCCTTAGCAAATTTGTAGCTGTTAGTTGTTCCTGGGTGCCCAGATTCCAGTGAAAGATTTGCAACAACCTATAATTATATTTTATATATATACACAGAAATGTATTTTCCCCTTACCTTGGAGCTCAGAGGTTTTATCCTGTTGCCTTGGCAGTTAGCACTGAATTGGATACCCTCTTAGTGAAATTAGCTTGCACAAACACAAGGTGACACACAGTTTGGCTTCTTTATGTTGCTTGTGCATAATTACTTCAAAATTTATGGTGCTGAAATGGTGCCAGTAAAGCTGCTCTGCAGAAGGAAGTTCATATAAGTTGTCTAGTTTAGTAATTCAGGTTAATACAGACTTGTTAAATCTATAGATAAATTGTTGTTTTTTTTTTTGCTGTCATGCTGTCTGATTTGGAGATGCAGGTATAGCATACATTGAACCATCAGAAGAAATTGTACTATATTTTAGCAGGGTTTAGATCCATTTTGATAATGAATTATTCTTTCAAATACGTTGCATAAATTTACATGAAAAAGTAGCCAGGTGTCACTGCTGGTTAACCTTCTCAGGCTTGAGAATTGCTGCTGATAGTGAGGCATTGCCTAGTCCTACAGGAAGAATTAGTTGTCTTAGAAGACTGAAATAATGAATACCGAATGCTTTGAAAGACCAGTAGAATTAGATTATTTTCCAGTGTGTGAAGTCTTGCACTCTGGCTAGTAACAGGGATTTTTTCCTTTGAGTTTCACAAGTTAGAAGTGACTACAAACTGAGTAGCCTGTGCAGGTGGGTTCACAGAGCAAGCCTAGTCTTTGTTAGGTGTTTTATTTCAATACTAGCTTTTGTTAGGTTTGATATTTAAATGTATAGTGTGTTACCTTATATAGGGAGACATCCCTTTGTGCTCACTGTTATGACTGAGCAACATCTACAGCAGAGGTGTGGGGAGATGCAGATGCGGGACTGGAGATGCATGCAGACGACTCAATATGAGTTACAACATGCATACTTCATCTTTATTCACAACCATTCTACATTTATAGTGATCCTAAAAGCAAACGTGTTTACATCTTTTGCTATTGGTCAAACAGCAGAGCTACAGAAATAGCAGTTATCATCCTCCCCTCCGTGTGAAGCTAGCAGTTTCTCAGGCAAAGTTTTGTGGGTGGACAAAGTTCTATTTTCTACATTCCGAGGGAGGAAGGCAGGAATCTCAGTACTTCGATGCCTCTTCAGAATTCGCTACAAGGACAGACTCTCACAGCTCCTTCACAGTTGCTCATTAGTCTTATCAACATGGGTTGTTCACTGACAGTAAATCATGACCTTTTTCTGTGAGAAAACTCTCCAAAGGGAGAGACTTTGTAGGAAGAAACTTGAATTTACATTATGTGTGTACCCTGAGAAACCTGAGTGTTTCCTGGTAGTCCAGGGTGAGCAAAAGTGGGGGAAAATAGCAAGAACTATTAAACCATCTCTGGATATGTTTGAGCAGAAAGGTAGGTTCTAATCAAGCAGCTGATTAATAAGGTATGTGAAGATGCAAAATATTTCACCTTCCTCCAAGAAATAAAGAGACCCATAAGTTTGTAATTCAAGACCAAGTGATAAAGATTTCTGGTTCTTAAATGTCAGTATTTCATTTCTCTTGCACTGGCTGGCTTCTGGTGTGTAGTTGACCACTAGTATTGAATAAAATTCTGTCATTTTTAGGGAACTCTTCCGGCAGTCTTCTTGAGGGTGCCATAACTGGTATAAAATGTTTCTTTGGATGCATCTAAATTCAGTAATAGTGCTCTTTTTTTCCCCTGTAATGGGTATATACCAGGTGTGTGCAGCTTGTCAGGAGAGTTTCTAGGAGTCTTTCCAAAGGAAGTCAACAGAAATTAATGCTTCAAAAGCATTGATTTGGAGGTATTCTCAGTGGTTTTCTTCTTCCTGTATTTAGTTTTTCAGTGTCCTCTGCACTCTTTAATGAATTGAGAGTCAGAACTACAGTCACTGCTGAATTTCTGGCCTTACACATCCTAACCAATCAGACAGGAGAAAATGTGGGTTTTTTTCTCAAACTGAAAGCTGAGAACTTGAGTTGTAAGAGGCTTGAAGACTTTCAAATACCTCTAGCTTTAGCTCCTGCTGTCTGAAAACTTGTTGATGAGACTCTCAACTTCAACTCTACAGGTGCTTTTCTGTTAAACTTTCTCTTGTATAGTGGCATCACTATAAACTATGTGGTTAGATATCAAGACTAAACTGTCTTACTGGTATTA
The DNA here is from genome assembly GCA_013401355.1 of Ceyx cyanopectus. Lineage (NCBI taxonomy): Eukaryota > Metazoa > Chordata > Aves > Coraciiformes > Alcedinidae > Ceyx > Ceyx cyanopectus. The sequence goes on along the minus strand of VYZU01056241.1, from coordinate 78,699 downwards.
GAGGTGATGGATACTGCTCTGAACAACTCTTTATTGTCAGGTTCCTCTGGTGGTGGTCTCTCCAGCAGTGGCTTTGGTCAGAAGACTGCCCCATCTCAGAAGCTGGGCAATCAGTGGCAAAAATCCCCAAAGCCACAAAACACATTGTGGCAGTCCCAGGCTAAACCCAGCACAGCAGCTAAACCCAATTACACAGTCAATGTCAGTGTTACTGGAGGGAGAGAAGAAAGAGGAGCCAGAATCCCAAGCTTTGGTAAGTTTTCTGAAGGCTTTATGAACATTCATCTTTATTATATCTAATAAAAATCAGAATGGTGCAGCAAATCCAGTGTCCTGTTTTTGCAGAGCTTCACTAGAATATCACAGTGACAAGCTGAGCATGACCCAAATATTTGCAAGGTGTGGGGCTTAATGTCTCAAGACTGTAGTCACCCAGGTACTGGTTTGATACCACTGGGTTAGAAAGATAAATTGGATCTACCTAGGGAGAGGTGGTGGATAACATTGCTTCATGCTACTTTGTGATTAAACAGGTGAAATTATGCAGCAGTTTCACTAGTTGAAGAATAGCAGCTAGTCTTTAAGATTTGGGTTAAACTTACTGGGAATTCTTGTGTTTCAAACATGGATAGGGATGGGAGCAGGTGGAATCATTCTTGGAACCAGGCCCTTAAGGTGTTCCAACTGAGAGGTAGAGGAATGGACATGGCCTCTTCTACATAAACTTTCTTGGAATATTTTATCTTCTTGGTGCTTTAGTATCAGGATTATGCTTCCCTTTAATTGGCCTAATAACTAACTTGTTCGCTTCCAAGTTTAAGTGATTCTACTGATTTAGATTGGATTATCAGGAGGAAGTACATTACCTTGAGGGTGGTAGAACAGTGGAATAGGCTCCCTAGGGAGGTGGTTGAAGCCCCATCCCTGGAAATATTCAAGGTGAGGCTCTGAGCAGCCTGGTCTAGTTGAGGGTATCCCTGCTCACTGCAGGGGGGCTGGACTAAATGACCTTTGGCGGTCCCTTCCGGCCCTAAACATTCTATGATTCTACTGTTCTGTATCTGGGAAGAGGTGACAGGATGGGGAGGCGATGGGCACAAGTTGCAGCAGAAGGAAGTCTGATTGGAGAACAGAGAGGAAAAAGCAATTGGCATGTAATGGGCACGAAATACTGTGATTCTTCATCCTTCAACACAGATGGACCTCAACGTGAAAACAACCTCGTTGTTTCTGTTTTGAGTGGGGATTGGACTAGTTCACATCTTCAAAATTCAGCTAGTCTGCAGTTCTTTAAAGTGTGTTGACTTCACAGTGACTGTTCAAGTTGGGGTTTTTTTTTCCCTTCATTACTCTGCAAAAATTTCTAGACTTAAATGTTGACTATATGTCTTTGACTAGACTATATGGTCACCAGAAAAACTGCAGTTAGAGTTACAGTGGTAAAACTGAACCACTTCCAAAATCATGGGTAGGCAGGTATATACTCCCTCAAATCTACTCCTTGTATTTATTTTTGTTTTAAAAAGGGACATAAGTATTTAGTCACATCTGTGCACATCAGGTTATCGGTTCTGCTGGGCTGAAAGTTTGTCAGTGATCCCTTTTATTCTTTCTGTTGGTCTTGTGGGGTTTATCAAGCTCCTGAAGGGTATTTTTCATAGTGAAATATGTCATGCTGGTGAATCAAAGTGCAGTGTATTTCTCACAGTAATATATTTTCCTCTGTAACTTCTCATTAATTCTTCTCTAATAGGTCAAAAGCCCAAAGTTTCAGAAAATGACTTTGAGGATCTCTTATCTAATCAAGGATTTTCAGCTAAATCTGATAAAAAGGGACCAAAAACCATTGCTGAGATGAGGAAACAAGAAATGTCTAAAGATATGGATCCCTTGAAACTGAAGGTTTGTTTAACAGTGGTTTTGATTTAAGTGAAAATTCAAGTTTATGCTTAAAACTTCTGATAATAGAGAAAAAAAATACAATGTCAGAGCAAGCAAAGCAGAAGACAGTTTTAACTGTATTTAAATCATATGACTGTTGAATTAGCATGAACAAGAATCAGTTGAGGATAATGCAGCAGTGACAATAGCATGTGTGGATGGGACACAAGCTCCTGTTTTGCTCTGCTTGGGTAATTTAAGAAACTCTTTTCTTGTCAGGATCCATTTCTTTTACCTGGAACTGTTCTTTATCTGTTGTTCCCAAAGATCTCCTTACAAAAGTTGTATTTGGCCCATAGTACAAGACTCCCAAGCAGGTGAGAGTGGCCATTTACTTGTATTTACCAGGCAACAAGTGTTGCTGCTTGTCAGGGTTTAGGGTCAGGGCAGCCCAGACAAATAACAGACACTCTCTTTTAACCCCCCTCCCTTCCCAAAGGGGAATAGAAAAGGAATAGGGAGAGAGACTTAGTGATTAGAAAAGGAAACTAGAACAATTTAATGAAAATGAAAATAATAATAATAATGCAATTTATACAAATATGTACNTTTTCTGAAGGCTTTATGAACATTCATCTTTATTATATCTAATAAAAATCAGAATGGTGCAGCAAATCCAGTGTCCTGTTTTTGCAGAGCTTCACTAGAATATCACAGTGACAAGCTGAGCATGACCCAAATATTTGCAAGGTGTGGGGCTTAATGTCTCAAGACTGTAGTCACCCAGGTACTGGTTTGATACCACTGGGTTAGAAAGATAAATTGGATCTACCTAGGGAGAGGTGGTGGATAACATTGCTTCATGCTACTTTGTGATTAAACAGGTGAAATTATGCAGCAGTTTCACTAGTTGAAGAATAGCAGCTAGTCTTTAAGATTTGGGTTAAACTTACTGGGAATTCTTGTGTTTCAAACATGGATAGGGATGGGAGCAGGTGGAATCATTCTTGGAACCAGGCCCTTAAGGTGTTCCAACTGAGAGGTAGAGGAATGGACATGGCCTCTTCTACATAAACTTTCTTGGAATATTTTATCTTCTTGGTGCTTTAGTATCAGGATTATGCTTCCCTTTAATTGGCCTAATAACTAACTTGTTCGCTTCCAAGTTTAAGTGATTCTACTGATTTAGATTGGATTATCAGGAGGAAGTACATTACCTTGAGGGTGGTAGAACAGTGGAATAGGCTCCCTAGGGAGGTGGTTGAAGCCCCATCCCTGGAAATATTCAAGGTGAGGCTCTGAGCAGCCTGGTCTAGTTGAGGGTATCCCTGCTCACTGCAGGGGGGCTGGACTAAATGACCTTTGGCGGTCCCTTCCGGCCCTAAACATTCTATGATTCTACTGTTCTGTATCTGGGAAGAGGTGACAGGATGGGGAGGCGATGGGCACAAGTTGCAGCAGAAGGAAGTCTGATTGGAGAACAGAGAGGAAAAAGCAATTGGCATGTAATGGGCACGAAATACTGTGATTCTTCATCCTTCAACACAGATGGACCTCAACGTGAAAACAACCTCGTTGTTTCTGTTTTGAGTGGGGATTGGACTAGTTCACATCTTCAAAATTCAGCTAGTCTGCAGTTCTTTAAAGTGTGTTGACTTCACAGTGACTGTTCAAGTTGGGGTTTTTTTTTCCCTTCATTACTCTGCAAAAATTTCTAGACTTAAATGTTGACTATATGTCTTTGACTAGACTATATGGTCACCAGAAAAACTGCAGTTAGAGTTACAGTGGTAAAACTGAACCACTTCCAAAATCATGGGTAGGCAGGTATATACTCCCTCAAATCTACTCCTTGTATTTATTTTTGTTTTAAAAAGGGACATAAGTATTTAGTCACATCTGTGCACATCAGGTTATCGGTTCTGCTGGGCTGAAAGTTTGTCAGTGATCCCTTTTATTCTTTCTGTTGGTCTTGTGGGGTTTATCAAGCTCCTGAAGGGTATTTTTCATAGTGAAATATGTCATGCTGGTGAATCAAAGTGCAGTGTATTTCTCACAGTAATATATTTTCCTCTGTAACTTCTCATTAATTCTTCTCTAATAGGTCAAAAGCCCAAAGTTTCAGAAAATGACTTTGAGGATCTCTTATCTAATCAAGGATTTTCAGCTAAATCTGATAAAAAGGGACCAAAAACCATTGCTGAGATGAGGAAACAAGAAATGTCTAAAGATATGGATCCCTTGAAACTGAAGGTTTGTTTAACAGTGGTTTTGATTTAAGTGAAAATTCAAGTTTATGCTTAAAACTTCTGATAATAGAGAAAAAAAATACAATGTCAGAGCAAGCAAAGCAGAAGACAGTTTTAACTGTATTTAAATCATATGACTGTTGAATTAGCATGAACAAGAATCAGTTGAGGATAATGCAGCAGTGACAATAGCATGTGTGGATGGGACACAAGCTCCTGTTTTGCTCTGCTTGGGTAATTTAAGAAACTCTTTTCTTGTCAGGATCCATTTCTTTTACCTGGAACTGTTCTTTATCTGTTGTTCCCAAAGATCTCCTTACAAAAGTTGTATTTGGCCCATAGTACAAGACTCCCAAGCAGGTGAGAGTGGCCATTTACTTGTATTTACCAGGCAACAAGTGTTGCTGCTTGTCAGGGTTTAGGGTCAGGGCAGCCCAGACAAATAACAGACACTCTCTTTTAACCCCCCTCCCTTCCCAAAGGGGAATAGAAAAGGAATAGGGAGAGAGACTTAGTGATTAGAAAAGGAAACTAGAACAATTTAATGAAAATGAAAATAATAATAATAATGCAATTTATACAAATATGTACAAAACCAGTACCAAACCCAACCACCCTGATGGTTATTATGTCACTGTCGCTGATGCTGTGGAGTTGGCACAGGGAGAGTCCCAGACAGGGCCCCGCAGCAGACAGGAGCTGTGTTCAGGAGCTGGATTCTGGCACCGGGTTCAGGAACACACCGATCAGGATTGAAGGCAGTACAGACCAAGTCCTCCTTGGTGCTCTGAGAGAGAGAACTGCTCAGAGAGGAAGAACAAGAGCCAGAGAGACCAAGAGCGAGACCTGGAGAGCGAGATCCCAACCCAGGGAGAGAGATCCTCTGGACCCCGAACTTTATATACTGGATATGACGTATATGGGCTGGAATATCTCGTTGGTCAGTTTGGGGTCACCTGTCCTGTCCACTGCTCTCCGCAGGTGCAGCCTTTCACTTTCTGCACCCCTCAGTGTGATATACAAGTTCTAGCAGTGGCCTTGATATCCTTGGTAGTAACTCTAAACATGAGGTGTTGTCACTGCTAGAAGCAGCCACTGTCTGCAAAACATGCTGCTAACTTCAGAAAGTGCAGCCAGTTAGAAAACCTGAGCTGAAAAGTAAAATCATTGAACAGAATTTGCTCGATTTTCCCTCAAACCAGGACACTCCTGTCCTGAGAAATTACTAAAAGATGCAATTCTGGAGATTAGCTGCAGAACTGGTCTGTGGGATGTTACATGATCAGCTGTTCAGATTTGGTTTTTGATTTTGTATTCTTTATGGTGCTTTAGAAGAGTTTTTCTAAAATTACTTTGTAGTTGTGCTGAAATTAATTTTCATAGTGTCTTGCGTAAAGTGTGCACAGCTTGCATGGGTAGCTTTTAACACATACCCATAAATGGAAATAAACACATTTTTATTTTACCATGCTTATTGCTGATAGAGGGCAGAGATTTTGATGTTCCAGTGGTCAGTGGAGACAATATTGCTGTGTCGTAGTTCCTTCAGTATTGCTGATCAAGTCTGAAATGGCCAGTTATTCTCATCAACTTTGATAGAGATAAAAAAGAACACTTCAGTTTGTGCATCCCAGCAAATTGCAGTAGTAAACATGAAATGTTAATATATGTGATCTGAAGCTTCTGTGCCAATCAAACAAGAATTTTATTAAATTAATGTTATACCCTGACAGGAAGCTAATGTAACTGTAGCAGTTGGTTATAATCACTCCACTTAATTCCGTTGGCATTAATTTTACTGGGTTTTGTTGCATGTTGCTGTCTCAGTAATTTCTCTTGCAATTACTGAGTTTCTGCAACAAACTAAACTGGCAGATCTAAAATAAGAGTTTTGAGTGGCTAATGATCTGGGTGCCAGAGAAGAATGTAGTAAAACAGTTGGATTTGGGGAATGAATGCAGCAAGACAACTGTCCTTGGGTCTTAATCCCTTGTAGTCTTGTACAGATGGAAAGAAGTGCTGCCTCTAGACTGAGAATGTTTATGGTGTGGCATTCAGTTCTGTACATTCTCTTTTCCCCAGATTCTGGAATGGATTGAAGGAAAGGAGAGAAATATCAGAGCATTAATATCCACTCTTCACACAGTGCTTTGGGAAGGGGAAAATAAGTGGAAGCCAGTCAGCATGGCAGACTTAGTAACTCCTGAGCAAGTCAAGAAATACTACAGGAAAGCAGTGCTTGTAGTTCACCCAGATAAGGTATGTACCTCTGATCTCCCTACCTGCAGAGGGAATAGGAGCTGCTTTCACCACACAGTCACTGACAGATGCATCAGCACCTTGTACACTTCTCACTTGGCTTCCACTGCCTTCCAAAGTTGGTGTTCCCTGCATTCAGGTAGTAGAGGATTTTTCTTGTCATCCTGACACAGCACAGAATTCAACAGAAAATGTTAAATGAAAGGACCTTTGAACACCAGAGTCAGTTATACTGGGCTCTTGACTATCAGGTTTAATACTGATTAGTGGCAACTGCTTTATTTCTATGCGCTGGTAACTTTTCATCATGTTAGGACTGTTCAGCAGTATGTGAAGACTCACAGGCTGCCACAACCAAACGGGTGGGAAAAACTAAACAACTTTACTAAACAACTTTACCATCAAGTAGAAAAAAACCAAACTTTACAAGAGTAAACTAGTAGTTCAAAATACTTAATGAATTCCAGTTGTCTTTTAAAGTTAATGCATTCTATTGCAGTTAATCTCCCAGTACAAGGTAACTTCTTGCTCTGAGCTGCTGCTCCAGGCTGTTTTAGATAAAAAGATAGGATTGAATATAACTGGCTTGAGTTTTCAGCGGACAGTAGTCTTCAATCCTATGTTTAGTGCTTTCTGTCATCCCCTAATGCGTCAGTGTCACAACATATCTTTTTGAGGAGTTTTATTATTTTATTCTTCACTGGGAGTTAAAGCAGTCCCTAAAAAGGTCTATAAAGTCCTGCAACAGGAGAAGGGAAAGAATACTGGATAATTGGGCTCTGGGTCTTCCTTTTTGTGTTGGAAAGGATCTGTTAAAATGACTAATCACATGGCATTGGATCTTCACTAACTTTGGGGGGTTGTGTTGGCCCAAAGGCAAGTCTGCTGTAGAATAGGTAGGGAATCAAAAGCACGCTGTATTCATGTGAGTAGAGAGGCAAATGCACAGAGAGAGATGTTGTTGAATCTTCACATAACTCACAACCAGTAACAGATTTTTCTCCAGGAAATAGTGTTTCAGCTTTGTTCTCACACACACTGCAAAGTCTGACAGGAAGAAATTCCAAAAATTGACTGCATTTGATAATTAACTAAAGGCACTTATGAGAAGAATAGCTTTGAAAAAGTATTTTTAGCCAAGTTTTAGTTGTTTATGAATTGCATTCAAAGTTTAAAGTCATGTAAGGATACCAAGGCTTTGCCTTTGTTAAAAAACATTCAGGAGAAAGTTTGGATGAGATTGGAGAGTTGTATGTCAGCAAAATTATATCCACGTGTCAGTCTAAAATTGCTGCTTATTTTAGATTTTTAAGTCACATAATCACGGTATAGACAAATGTGCTCTTCACTGGGTTTGGGAACAGCTCATACAGCCAGTTTCTGAGAGTGGTGATCACTGGGGTGCAATCCAGCTGGCTTCCAGGCACCAGAGGTGTCCCTCAGGGATCAGTTTTGGGGACAGTCTGGTTTGGCATCTTTATTGATGACTTGGATGTGGGGATTGAGGCACCCTTAGTCAGTTTGCAGAGGGCACCCAATTGTGTGGGGTATTGATCTGCGGGAGGGCAGGAGGCTCTGAAGAGAGACTGGGACAGGTTGGATGGTGGGCTGAGGCCAGTTGTCTGAGGGACAATGAGGCTGAGGGTTGGGTCCTGCATTTGGGTCACAACAACCCCCAGCAGCTCCAGGCTGGGGGAGCAGTGGCTGGAAACTGCCCAGCAGAAACGGACCTGGGTGTGCTGCTGACACCTGGCTGAGCATGAGCCAGTGTGTGCCCAGGGGGAACAAGAATCCAACAGGATCCTGGCCTGGATCAGGAGCAGCGTGGACAGCAGGAGCAGTGCAGGGATCAGGCCCTTGTGCTGGGGCCTGGTGAGACCTCATCTTGAGTGCTGGGTTCAGTTTTGGGCCCGTCATTCCAGGACAGACACGGAGGGGCTGGAACGTGTCCAGAGGAGCTGCCAAGCTCCTGAGGGGATAAGAGAACAAGTGGTATGAGGGGAGGCTGAGGGAGCTGGGCCTTAGTGTGGAGGAGGCTGAGGGGGGACCTCATTGCCCTCTACAGCTCCCTGACAGGAAGGTGTACAGAGGTGGATGAGGCCTCTTCTCCTTAGTCACTAATGACAGAGTCAGGGAAATGGGCTGAAGTTGCAGCACGGGGGGTTTAGATTAGATATTGGGAAGAAATTCTTTATGGAGAGAGTGGTGAGGCCCTGAAACAGGCTGCCCAGGGAGAGGGTGGAATCATCACCCCTGGAGGAGTGTAAGAAATGAATTGACTTGGTGCTTCAGGACATGCTCCAGGGAAGGCATGGAGGGGGCTTGTGTTTTTATTTCTAATGGTCGGGTACTTAGGTGTTTTTTATTGTTGTAGTTATGGTTGGACTTGGTGACTTAGTAGGTCTTTTTCACCCATGATTATTCTGTGATTACTAATATTTTCTTGTCTCTAATATGTTCTGTTTGTTTTCAGGCCACAGGACAGCCTTATGAGCAGTATGCCAAAATGATCTTCATGGAATTGAGTGATGCCTGGTCAGAGTTTGAAAACCAGGGATCAAAGTCCCTTTTCTAAAACTTCACCTTTTACGAAACTACTTCCAGAAGCTGGAGCTGAGCATTGTTTTTACTTCATTGCACTATGGTTTATGAAGTGCTTTCCCATTATTTCAGAACAATTTCTAGTCATGCACTTACATGGGGCGATGTGTTTTGTAAGATGCAGAGCATTACAGAGATGTGTTAAGGAAACAGCTGCTCAGTACTTGAATAAATTACAAGTACTGCAAGTAAAGATTCCCTTTCCATTTTATAGATGGTAAAATAGAATTTCAATGAAGCTTCATGATTTCTGATACTAGTATTAATTATAAATCATTCCAATTCAAGTGATCTTTCCTTTACCTCTACCTTCCCCAATTTGTCTGTTACTTTCAGTAGTTTTGTGATTCAGTTTTGGTGTTTGGTGCCTGCCATCTTACTCAAGTTGCTTTAGTCATCAGCAGTGAATTTGATTGGCTTTTATCAAACCTGAAGGTGTATATTTTCATCTGTATTTTATGTAATCAATCTGAAAATCATTCTGTAAATAGCATTTTCCAACAATACCTGTGCTCCTTACTATAAAGTGACAGTTGTTTAGCCAAAAAAAAAACCCGAATGTGGGAGAGTTTTAGCCAGGGTTGTTCTTGATTTCGGGTGTTTGGGGTTTTTTTTGTTTTTGTTTTGTTTTTGTTTTGTTTGTTTTGGTTTGGTTGTTTTTTTTTTACATATCGTGAATCGAGAAACAAGTCCTGACTGTAGGGTCTGCATGTTCCTGCTTTTTTGTTATTTATACTGAACCTTTGGAAGGCAGTACTCTGACCAGTGCTTATTTTTCTAGCTCTTTAAATGATGTCTTCTGCTTCCAGTTTAAAGTGGAACATTCCTTTCATTGGACTTCAGATATTCTGATTGAAATAACGTTCTTTTGAAACTTGAAGTGTAAGCACAAAACATTTTACTCTGCCTGAGTAAGTAACGATGTTACTCATGATCATTTGGAGAGCACTGGAAGTGCTTTCACACATGTTGCTGCATGTCTGAACTTGTGTGTTTTTGAGAGATGCATGACATCAGTTGTGTGTGGGAACACGGGGTACATGGGGTGGCAATCATGGGGTTGCCCTTCTGCCCACCTGCCTTCCCTGCATGGGCTTGTGCCAGACGAGGAGAGACAGGAGCTGGAAACAAAACCTGCCTGGTCTTCTCAGCCCTCTTCAGAGGGAGTTTTCAGTAGTGGTGGGGCGAAGGTGACCCTGTGAGTGTTGTACCCTGTGTTGTAACCAAAAGCATTTTTCACATCCATGGGTTGAAAATTGCTGTTGTGGTGTTGACTCCTTGAGGAGCAGTCTCTTGAAGCAGTACAGTTCGGCATTTATTGGGGATATTTTGATCACCTTACCATTGTCTACATTTACCATGCTTAGCTGGGAGGGGAGCTGTGGTTTTCAGGGGCGACTGATGCTGAGCAGCATCTCTGGTGCCACCTGAATGGTGTTGGGGTGAATTTTCCCACTGCCATGCCAGACTAAGAACTGAGGGGCTAGAGACTGGTGAACACAGCTTGCCATTTGTAGTCTCTAAGCTCAGATCTAGTACAGTTACTTATTGAACTCTGATAAAAGGTGGTTGGTTGTGTTTTTTTTGTATATTTGCATATATATTCAGTTACTGTGATTTTATGTTGGGTTTTTTTTTGAGATTGAAGACAGGATCAGTTATAGAAGGCTATATATTATTCATAGCTGCACTTCTATTTCAGTTACTGCTTTGAAGCTAAAATCTCAGTAGATTTCTTCATAAAAACAGGTAATTTGTCTCATTTAGAGTAAAAGCTAATTTATTTTTTTTTCCCCTTGACACTTCATTAATTCTTTATGTGCATGGTCTGAATCAGTGGAAATTAAAGGCTGCTTCTGGTAGGTAGGTTTGTTGGAGATCTGCATGGCTTCTGAAGTTCTAGGGCAAATGATACCTAGTTTTAAAGACAGATATATAATGACTGACTGCACTCCTGTATACAGTATTTCTGGGGGAGCTGCTTTCAGTAATGGAGGATTACTTTAAAACCCACATTGCTTTGAGTGCATACAGGCAACTTATTTTAAAATGACAAATTTTTAACTGCTCTTTGCTTAAATTAAAACTGAAAATTGGGTGGACATACCTTCTCCTTGGCTTGGTAGCATTTTCTAGATAATACCTACATTTCTTTACTCTTTCTCTACTCTTCTTTGCAGAATTTCCCTTACCAGTGAGAAGAACCTTAGATGTGATCAGGGAAACATGAGTGCCAGTGTTTTATCTTGAAATGAAGATCTTTGGAAATCTGTGGGGTTTTTTTTTTCCCCCTTCTAAAATCACAGAAAATCATTAAATTGGGCTGTGTATTTTTAGAAGAGCCTTTTGATAATCACAACTCCAGCCAACTCATTTTATGGCTTAATCAGCTGTGCTCCCCAGTTCAGGAGCTGGAGGATTATCCTGCTGCTTTCAGTGCAGGTGAATTTTGGTGCTAAGAACCTGGGAGAAGCTCAGTTTGGAAAACCCTCAAATCCTGACAAAACGAATTGGGTATTTTGTGTTGCTTCGGTGTGGTGTTGTGCAAGAAGATGAATTTCACTCAGGCACTGTAAGCAAACTTTAAAAATCCAAGTGCTGAACATAGTAAACAAGTTTTATTTTCTTCAGACAATAAAGCAGCATGAGGACCCCTAAAGGTGTTTCACAGGGTAAGGCTTATATATTAATTTTTTTTTAGTTACAGGCTTCTGTGAAGAGGGAAGTTGGGGTCAACTTTATATGACCACATATTGAGGCTTAATGTTGCTTTCAGAGGAGAGGGTCATTTGGAAAAAAGTAGTCCAGAATTTTGTTTTAAGATTAATTCAAACAGTAACAAAAAAAATTAAAAATAAAGGAATGAGGGCTTTTCAATCTTTCTCATGCTGTTTATTGGTACTTGGCTGTATGGGATAGGAATGCACTCAAATTATTACTCTTCACTGCAGCTGCATTCTTCATCTCCACAAGCTGAAAAGCTTTAAGAAAAAAAAAAAAGCTACAGAAAAAAAAATCATTAAGCTAAGACTTATTTAGATACTGTGAATTATCTCTGGACTGAAAATGTGTATTTTTCCACTCAGTGCTTATTCAGTGCAGGTACATCTTGAAATGTTGAAGTTAAATCCTGCCCTGAGAGCCAGGTTTGATGTCTGCGGCTGCTGCCTGCAAAGCTTGGAGTGCTGCCAGTTGGTTGGGGGTGTCTCCCAGACCTCACATGGTGTTCAGAGTCCTGCTGTGCAGCATCTCCTGGGCTCTTGATGCCTATTGGCCTATGTCGGTAGTTCCTTTGTCTGTTAGTGACTAATGCTGCTGCTCCTCTGCAGCCCAACAGGAGTTGGTTCTGGAAAGCGAACAGTTTGACATGGTTGTTGCAAGAGCCAAGAAAAACAGTGCAATGTAGGGTGAAGGGAAGGATAAAGAAGAAAATTCACCCTCTAACCTGCAATCCTCAAGTGTTGTTTTCTAATTCTCTCTTCACTGACCTATTGCTATTTAGTTCTGCTAAGCCCAGGTCTGAAATAGTAGAAAAAAAAATCCCAATTTCTAGCCTGCTTTTCCAGACCTTTTCTAGTCCTACTCACTATTGACAAGTGACAGCACCAAGTGCTTGTCTCTTTGCAGAAGCTGCTATAAATCAGGGCTTATAAAATGAGAGGGTGGGTTTCCTTGGGGTGTTTCTGATTTATGTTGCTTATCTTAGATGGTTTTTCAATGTGAGGAGTTGGGCAATATAACCTTTAAAATAGACCTGTGAGACACAACTGGAGTGTATCTGGGACCTGCCAACTGGAAGAGTGCTGTGTTGGGCAGAATCAGTGGGTGTGTAACCTTGGATGTGCCTGTTGCTGTTTGCTAGTGCTGTCACAGGGAAGAGAAAGCAAATGAGCAGCTAATTAATATGAATGGACAAAGTTATGCTCAGTAGTACTAGTGGGTAGTGCAGACATCCAGCCTGGGGTGAGCAGTCCCTCTGGGCTGCCACTGGGGTGAGCTCAGGCAGTTTGCTGATTGCTGGTAGCTCCCTTCAGCATGGAAACCTCCCCCAGTGCAGCTGGAATGGAGCAGTGCAAAGTTCGAGTGTTGTACCTCTGAAATCTGCCCTGGTTACCTCCATATTATTTTTTTTTTTGCTAGCTCTAGAAAGTTCCTCCAGTGCTGTCTCTCCAAGCAGAGAGTGACAGTTGGCTGCTGAGTGCAGACTCGGCTGCATGCGTGGGTTCATCCCGTGCACAAACCAAAGCAGACTCTGAGCATCACTGCAGTCTTGGCTGCCCTTCAGGACCAGCACTCCACCTTCCCTCCCTGGCCAGGCTGCAGTGACAGTGTCACTAGCATGTGGATTCTCAGCTGCTTGCTGGGATATTCCAGGTTTTCAGCACCAGAGAAAACCTCATTGCTCCTTCGCCACATCCTTCACTGCCTCACGACGAGCAGTGGTCTGCTCTTTGAGTCAGGAGACAGTTACCTGTCATAAACTTGGGGATTGAGCTGTGGAAACTGAAGGGATGCATCATGTCCCACCCCTTGAGCAGTCTGATCCTGGTGCAGAGCAGCTTCAGCTGCCAGAGGCCCAGGGGCAGGGTGCAGAGGATGACTTGGCTGAGCTGTGTCTGGTTACTGATCCTTGCTGTCTGCTTGGCTGAGCTTAGTGTGGGCAGTTCAGCCTGCTTTAACCTTCCAACATGTGCTCAAAAACACAGATCCAGTGTTTTTATGGCAGACATGTGCTGTCACAGGAGCTTTTATTACCAAGAGGGGATTAAGAGGCATGGTGAGAACTCTCCCCAAGCCCCTCAGTGGAATGTACTGTATGTTAGCAGAGTGGCTGTCATCTCTTACAGAGACTTGGCTTGCTCTGAGGTCCTTGTATTTACCTGTAGCTGTGACTACTCTCTATACCTGTGATGTTTCTGGTTTGAGGTGTGTGGAAGGACAGAACAGATACTCAAGTCCTACTTTTTTTTTTGCCATCTATCAGGAAATGTGACGTCCTGGGTAATTTTGCTACTAGTGAAATGATAATGATACCTGTATGTATATAAAGGTCATACAGCAATATAGTAAATTCAAGCCTAGTTTAAAAGTAGGTTTCATGTTTGGCATAATGTATCTAAACAGATTATTTTGCTTTGAAATGTATTACCACTTAACCAGTGATCAATTAAAACAAATAAAATGACTTGGCATGTTTGTGTCTTTTTTTCCTGAAGCATTCCCTCTGAGAACAATATGTAGGTGTTAGATTAACATCTCATCAGTGTGTTGAGGTTGACTGAACCTTTAGAAACCAAGAGACTCTTCAGAAATCTCTTTGGGCAGTCAGCAGTGAACCAACAGCCTGTACCCAAACATCATAACTTCTCCACTTGCACACCCAGAGATGAGAATAGCCATGATGCTGAGGAACAGAAGGTTTCAGAGGTGTGAAGTTGGAGGAAGAAACCTCCCTCAGAGCCTCCCTCAAACACCTCAGAGGTGACACCTCAGGACTAGGGCAGCCAGATCTGCTCCAGCCACAACTGCTGCCACCAAGACAGTGACAGGTGCTGGCAGTGGGTGACTGAGGAACCCCTTTGCCCACCTGATCCAGTGTCTAGAGGAGTTCTGCTGCTTTCAACACGCTCAATTCAAGGATGTCACAGAGAAAACCCAACCCTGTACATCCCACAGACTACTGTCCCCTGGGCCCCAAGGGTAGAGCCAGGAGCAATGTGAAGACTCCAAGAGGGATTCCTGAGCCCTGGAAGAAGTGGTGAACACTTGGGGGGCACAGGTAATCCTTTCATCCAACCTCCTGGCCAAAGGGAACGTGTCTGACAGGGCCAATCAGATGGAGAAGATCAACAGATGGCTACAGGAGCAGTGTCACAGCCAGGCCTTGAGCCACTTGGACCACAGGACTTGCTTGGAGGATCCTGGGCGAGATTCTTCTAGAGGGTCTCGCAGGTCAAATAGAAGGCAGTGGGCTGATGATGGACAGCCAACACGGCTTCATCAAGGGCAGGTTCTGCCTGACCAATCTAGTGGCTTTCTGTGATAAGGTGACTACATCCATGGACAAAGGACAACCTGTAGATGTGATCTAGATCTGGACTTCTGCAAGGCTTTTGACACGGTCCCCCACAACATCCTACTCACCAACCTGGAGAGATATGGATTTGATGGGTGGACTACAGTGGATAAGGAATTGGCTGCATGGTCACATCCAAAGGGTGGTGGTCAATGGCTCAATGTCCAGATAGGAGAACAGTGACAAGTGGAGTCCCTCAGGGGTCTCTACTGGGACCTATATTGTTTAAGATCTTCATTAACAATATTGACAATGGGATTGAGAGCACCATTAGCAAGTTTGCAGATGACACCAAGCTGAGTGGTGTTGTCAGAAGGCTGGAGGGCTGGGTTGTCATCCAAAGGGACCTGGATGGGCTGGAGAGGTGGCCCCAGGTGAACCTCATGAGGTTCAGTAGGACTAAATGCAGGTTCCTGCACCTGGTCGGAACAACCCTCACTATCAATATAGGCTGGGGGTGAGGTGCTGGAAAGCAGCTCTGCAGAAAAGGACTTGGGGGTGTTCATGGATGAGAAGCTGGACATGAGCCAGCAGTGTGCAATTGCAGCCAAGAAGGCCAATTGCAGCCAAGAAGGCCAATTGCATCCTGGGCTGCATCAAGAGAAGTGTAGCCAGCAGATCGAGGGAGGTGATTCTATCCCTCTGCTCTGGTCAGACCTCACCTGGAGTACTCAACACAGGAAAGACATGGACCTGATGGAGTGGGTCCAGAGGAGGGCCACAAAGATGATCAGAGGGCTGAAACACCTCTCTTATGAGGACAGGCTGAAGGAGCTGGGATTGTTCAGCCTGGAGAAGAGAACTCCAGGGCAATCTTATAGCCACCTTCCAGTACCTGAAGGGGGCTACAGGAAGGCTGGAGAGGGGCTTTTTACAAGGGCCTGTAATGAAAGGATGAGAGGTAATGGGTTTAAATTAGAGAAGAGTAGATTTAGACTGGATATCAGGAAAAAGTGCTTTACCTTGAGGGTGGTGGATCCGTGGAATAGGCTCCCCAGGGAGGTGGTTCAGGCACCATCTCTGGAGTTGTTTAAGGTGAGGTTGGACAAGTCTCTGAGCAGCCTGGTCTAGTTGAGGGTATCCCTGCTCATTGAAGGGTGGCTGGACTAGATGACCTTTGGCGGTCCCTTCTGGCCCTAAACATTCTATAATTCTGTGATTCTGTAAGTTCATAGCTGTGAATTTTGAGTAACAGCCAACACCTAAACAAGTCCCAACCCAGAGAACACCACAGGTGGGTCCTGCCTCTGAATGGGTTGCTGCAGAACAACCACCTCTGTCATTCCTTCCTTCTCACAGAATGTTAGGCGTTGGAAGGGACCTAGAAGATCTTCGAGTCCATCCCCCCTACCAGAGCAGGATCACCTAGACTAAGTCACCCAGGAACTGATCCAGGTGGGTCTTGAATGTCTCTGGAGGAGGAGACTCCACAACCTCCCTGGGCATCTAAATCAGCTACTCTTTAGCAGCTCTAATGGAGGATCACAGATTCACAGATATTAGGGGTTGGAAGGGACCTAGAAGATCATCTAGTCCAACCCCCCTGCCTGAGCAGGATCACCTAGACTAAGTCACCCAGGAACAGATCCAGGCGGATCCTGAGTGTCTCCAGAGATGGAGACTCCACAACCTCCCTGGGCAGCCTGTTCCAGACCTCTGTCACCCTCACTGAGAAAAAGTTCTTCCTTGTGTTGACCCTAAACCTCTTGTGCTCCAACTTGCACCCATTGCCTCTC
>VYZU01056241.1:37820-61655 GCA_013401355.1 Ceyx cyanopectus | reverse complement strand
TCATTAAATTTCTCCCTGCCCATCTCTCCAGTTTGTCCAGGTCTCTCTGGATGGCAGCACAGCCTGCTGCTGTGTCAGCCACTCCTGCCAGTTTGGTGTCATCAGCAAACTTGCTGAGGGTGGTGCTCTCTACCCCCTCATCCAGGTCATTGATAAATATATTGAATAATACTGGACTCAGTACTGATCCTTGGGGGACTCCACTAGTCAGACTGTGCTCCCCTGACCACAACTCTCTGAGATCTGTTCTTTAACCACTTCCCATTCCACCTTATTACACTGTAACTAAACCCACACTTCTCAAGCTTGGCTGTGAGAATCCCATGGGAGACAGTATCAAAAGCCTTGCTGAAGTCAAGGTATATCGCATCCACTGCCTTTCCCTCATCTATCCATCTACTTATATCTTCATAAAAGGCTATCAGATTAGACAAGCATGATTTCCTCTTACGGAATCCATGTTGACTGCTTGTGATAAGCCTCCTTTCCTCCAGATGCTTAGAGATGGCAGCAAGGACAAGTTGTTCCATTACCTTGTTCCATTACCTCAGCAAGTCTTCCTCTTGCAAGAGCCACTTCCCAATTGCGGGGGAGCATGTGCAGGGAAGCAGGGATAGCTTATGCTGGGAGACACTATTCAAAGACTTCTCATTAGGCTGATTGTGTCAAAAATTGCAATGATCTAAAACCATTCCTCTCAGTACAACTTCCAGCTGAAACACCAAGGATAGATTAATAGAACAATAGTCATGTTGATCACATCAGGAAAGCTGAGACACAGAAAGAAGAGGTTTGCTTGCATTAACCAGGAACAGAAAGTGTGGATGACCAAAAGGAAATCTGAAGTCAAAGCCAGTGGATGAGACAGGAGACTTAATGTAGTCTTTCTTGGATTAAAATACAAACTGAAATGTTAGCAGCAGTAAGCACCTCTTTAACTCAAGCTTTGGAATGTTCCTATGTTCCTACACAATTAGCCTCACTACAGCAGTAAGAGCTTCCTGGAGTCCCCTTAATGTCATCATTGCATGTGGAAAATTTCCTCTTGTATCTTAGTTACATTTTCTCCCACAACATTTCTCTCTGAATAGGTGATCATTTCAGCCAGAGAGTGGGAGGAAATATCTGGGCCCATCTGGCTCATTTAAAGTGTCTTGTTCCAAACATGGAACCCATCATTTTCTGTTAATCGTCTTGTATTTTCACTTTTGTCTGAAATTAGGACATACTTGGAAATGCTAATTATTTCATGAGCCATTTAACATCAGACAATGTATCTTTTTGTTGTTGTTATGCAGAACTGTCAATCTTTTTGTCCACTGATACCAATGTGACACTGTTCAGCTTATTTCACAGCCACTAAAAGCCTTTCTATCAGTAAAACTGGCCACGCACGTGGCAATGTGCTCTGCATGCGCATTGCGTCTGTTGGCTAGAAAATGAAGCTTGGGGGATTGTACTAGATGATCTTCTAGGTCCCTTTCAACCCCTGACATTCTATGAAGCCTACCTTTGTAGGCAGATCTCCAGTCTACAGGGATCGAGGAGGAGGCAGATTTTGCTGTTCTGAAGCCTGTCAGGGGAGGCTGCCAGCCATTCCCACCACCCCAGCCATGGGGTGCATCGTCCTTGCAAGGAACAGCCTACAGATCCCAAAACACCTGCCCCAAGATGAGAGATCCAAGAGTGCAGTAGATCACAGCATCCCAGAGCCATTCTGCTCTGTGCAGCATCTCCTGCAAGACCCAGAGCCAGCCACCACCAGCAGCCTTCCCCGCAGCAGTGCCGAGCCAGCCGCTTGCCATGTTCCACTCCTAACTGCAGGCTCTGCCAGCACATCTCGACCAGGGCTCCCTCTGCCTGCCAGATGCTCACACAAAGTCCCGTGGCTGGATTGGCTAGAAATTGCTACACTTCCACTGACATTGGACAGGCTGGAGGGTTGGGCAGGAAGAAATGGAATGGAATTCATCAAGGGCAAGTGCAGAGTCTGGCATCTGGGAAAGAACAACCCTAGGTATCAGGATAGGATGGGGACTGAGCTGTTGGAGGGTAGTGAAGGGGAAAAGGACCTTGGGGTCCTAGTTGATGGGAGGCTGACCATGAGCCAGCAGTGTGCTCTGGTGGCCAAGAGGGCCAGTGCCATTCTGGAGTGGATTAAAAGGGGTGTGGCTAGTAGGTGCAGAAAGGTTCTCCTGCCCCTTTACTCTGTACTGATAAAGCCACATCTGGAGTGTTGTGTCCAGTTCTGGGACCCCCAGTTCAAGAGGGACATAGCATTGTTGGAGAGAGTCTATTGCAGAGCCACAGAGATGCTGAGGGGAGTGGAGCATCTCTCTTACAAGGAAAGGCTGAGGGAGGTGGGGCTCTTTAGCCTGGAGAAAAGGAGACTGGGGGGGACTCCTCATCAATGTTTATCAATATATAAAGGGTAAGGTCCAAGAGGATGGAGCCAGGTTCTGCTCAGTGATGCCCCATGACAGGACAAGGGACAATGGGTGGAAGTTGAAGCATAGGAAGTTTCATGGAAACATGAGGAAGATTTTTTTCACAGTGAGGGTGACAGAGCTCTGGAACGGGCTGCCCAGGAGAGTTGTGGAGTCTCCTTCTGTGGGGACATTCCAAACCTGCCTGGATGCGTTCCTGCATGACTTGGTCTAGGTGATCCTGCTCTGGCAGGGGGTTGGACTCGAGGATCTGTTGAGGTCCCTTCCAGCTCCTGCCATTCTGTGATTCTATGATCTATACCTAAGTTTGTCGTTCCTGATGGGATTATCCATACACTCTCTGTTCTCTAGCCATTACTGACACAGGTCCAAAGCCACTGCTGGCCTGGCAGTAGTTGTTCCCTGAAGGACCCAAAGCTCCCCTGTGAAGTTCAGCCACTGCCCACATCTCTGCAAAATGCAGCCCTCACAGTGGTCTGGAAATTTTCATCTTCTTCCTCCATCACACTGTCCTGAAGTGCAGGGAGCTGTCAGAGTTCCCTGAAAGTCTATGTTAGCACCAACCATTCAGTGTATTCCATCTGCTTTTAATCACAGCAGAGAAAAAGTAATCTAAGTTATCCTTGTCATTGCCTTGCAGGGAGGTCAAGAAGGAGGGTGCAACTCATGAGAAACAGATACAACTCATCTATAATCAAAGCTCCTGTAGAACCCTAATGTCCCCAGCTCATCTTGCAGGACTTCTCAGGACAATGGGCACAGCATCTCCTCCCTCACTTGTCCTCACAGCAGGAGCATCCCAGGTAGGCTTCAGCTCCATCATGGCCTTCTTGGACAAGGTGCTACTTCAGATTTGGGACTGGAGCTGAGGAATTGCCCCACTTGAGTCCCAGACACTGGACTGGATGGGCAGTGGTTTCCTCCTGCCTTGCAGACTGCCTGTGGAGTGATTTGCTGGGTCAGCCTGGAGGGGCATTGCTGAGAAAGCAAAGTAGTCAACACTGGCACTGAAGAAAACCTCCCCGGTCTGGAGGGCAGTTCTTGTCTTTCAGATGCTCTCAGAGTTAGGAAAAGGGGTCTCCCTTTGAGGGGAACCTCCAAAGTGCTCCAGTGCCATCCTCTTGGTTGTAGCTGAGGCCATTCCATGTCCCACCACACCCCCAGGAAGGAGAAGACAGGCCTGTGGCTTGTGCTGGGACTTCTGTCTCTTCAGCAAGGCTGGGGAAACCCACTGCTTCCTTCTTCCTGCTTGACAAGAGTGTTTGATGCAGGGATTTGGTGTTTTACACTCAAACGGGAGACTCTTTCCCCTAGGTATCACAGAATCACCAGATGTTAGGGGTTGGAAGGAACCTAGAAGATCACCTAGTCCAACCCCCCTGCCACAGCAGGATCACCTAGACTAAGTCACCCAGGAACAGATCGAGGCGGGTCCTGAGTGTCTCCAGAGATGGAGGCTCCACAACCTCCCTGGGCAACCTGTTCCAGAGCTCTGCCATCCTCACTGGGAAAGTTGTTCTTCCTTGTGTTTACCGTAAACTGCTTGTGCTCCAACTTACTCCCATTGCCTCTTGTCCTGTCATTGGATGACATTGAGAAGAGTCTGACTCCATCCTCTCTACACTCACCCTTAACATATTGATAGACATTGACGAGGTCCCCCCTCAGTCTCCTCCAGGCTAAAGAGCCCCAAGCTCCCTCAGCCTCTCCTCATAAGGGAGATGTTCCACTCCCTTAATCATCTTGGTAGCCCTGCCCTGGACTCTCTCCACTAAATTGTCAGAAAGAGCACTGCTGGATAAACGACTCAACTCAATATGAGTCCATCGTTCTCCTCAACAGAGCTACGAATGGAGTCAATATGGCTAAGTTGTGCCCCCTTCAGCCGGACTATTGGCTGGACCCGAAGTAACGACTGCAATCAATGTGATTGTTCATCTTTATTCACAACCATTGTGCATTTATAGTGATTCTAAAAGCAAACGTGTTTACATCTTTTACTATTGGTCAAACAGCAGAGCTACAGAAATAGCAGTTATCATCCCCCCACACCGTGTGAAGCTAGCAGTTTCTCAGGCAAAGTTTTGTGGGTGGACAAAGTTCTATTTTCTACATTCCGAGGGAGGAAGGCAGGAATCTCGGTACTTCGATGCCTCTTCAGAATTCGCTACAAGGACAGACTCTCACAGCTCCTTCACAGTTGCTCATTAGTCTTATCAACATGGGTTGTTCACTGACAGTAAATCATGACCTTTTTCTGTGAGAAAACTCTCTACACTAAATCTCTCTTTTCTGAATTGGGGTGCTCAAACTGGACACAGTACTCAAGGTGTAACCCAGACCTTACCCACAGGCCTAAAATGCTGTTGCAGGATGGCAAGGGAACTGGTCCAAATTCAGTGTCTGAGGTGGCACTTGGGACATGGGAAACTTGCATCCATCAAACAGCACTTCTTCTTGGGAAGGGGTTTTTTAAATGACACCCTTGGAGAGCTGGACAGCACACACCAACCAACACCCTTGTAGAGGTGTGCATTCTAGCTTGGAAGCTTTCTTCTGACCTCCCCTTAACCACTGTGACCCCTTCATGTTCTGGTGCTTTCTGTGGGACCTTTTTGCAGGTCCTAAATGGTCTAGAGCTGTCCTGAAAACATAATAGTCCTGAAATGAACAACCTTGCAGTTCCTAGTCATCATTTAGGAAAAGATTAAAGGTTTTAGACAAGTCTTTAGCACTGCTCTGGATCCCCATATGTGGATTAATCTTTGAATGCCCCAGGGAGCAGAGCTAAAAGTCATGTTCAGTTGTTCCAATCAACACTACAAGCCAAACATTTGTTAGAAAAAAATTATTGTGAAGGTAGTAATTCCTCACCATCCCCTTAGACGTGTTAGTTAGTAGCTCCTCTTTTCTGCTGATGGAATAAACACGTTTTGTTTCTCCATGACTGAATTGGCTAGCAGTGGATCCCACTCTGCAGCATGCACCCAATCCTGGTGACTATGGGGTTGCAAGTAGAGAGGAAAGAAACACCTCTTGTCTTCTTATCCACCACAAAACTAAGGCTAAAAAGTCCACATTGCCATTTCTGAAAGCAGGGAAAATGCTATGTGGATGTGTTGTTTGCTGGAGATCAGTTATGGACAGTGTAAACAGCTGATCTCCTACTGAATTCAATTATTTATTATGAAGTTTATTAGAGGATTATTCAGAAAGCTCAGCTCTTACAGTCCTTTCAATATATATTCTGCCCTTTAATAAAAAGCAGAATGGCGAAGTACCAGTTTCTTACTAAACTCTCCTGCTGAGAAGACAGCACGTTGCTCATACCACAGAAGTGCAACCTCTCCTCCAAGAAGGCCTAGGGTCTGGCTCAGGGACACATCTGTTGGTGTCTTTCTTACACTGAAAAGGCTCAAGAAAGTCCCACCACCATGGGGACTTCCAGTGCCCAGGAGAAAACAGGCCAGGCCTGAGTGCCATGTCCCAGAAACATGATTCTGAGAGTTCTCCTGAGGAGAAAAAAATTCCCGATTTGGGTCTCTGCTGCTTCCTGCATTTTGCAAATGACCTTAGTGAGGATGCCACTTGTTCCAGGCTTCAGAAAAAGTCAGAGGACAACCATCCCACACCCCTCCAAGGAGATCCTGCTCTGAAAACAGCACCCTGCCCATCCTCCTTCTCCCCAGCTAGCATTAGACCTAGCAGGAGTTGTATTTGTGGGTTGCACTGGTTTAATGACAACCATTCTCCCCTTGCCCTGCTTCTAGGCCTTCTGCTATTCAGAAAGGTGTAATTCCTAAAGGAACTGAATATGTTTTTCTTTTGTACCTGAAGAACTGAGTTAAAGAGTTGGAGATTATTTGGATGCTTTATATTGGGCCTCACCTAAAACATTTTTGTTGGTCTAATTCCCCTGGTACACCTGCACTGCATGGACACTGCAACTCCAGCAAGCAAAGCTCTGTCAGCAAGAGGCTTGGCATGCAACATCTGTCTTGTCTGTGGGAATACACCTTGTAAAGAACACTCTTTTGTGAAAACAGAGGATGTGACATCTCTTTGACAACAGTTAAATGCACAGGGTGTTAGAAAAGAGAGTTGTGCAAGGGAGCTCGAGCATGGGCTTGAGAGCTCCTGTGAACAGATCAGCATGTGCTGAGTGGCCAATACTGAGGCTGGCCCTGTGCAAATAATTGGAACCTCAAACTTCTGCTCATTCTGAGTGGGAAAAAGAGGTCCTTTGTCAACTTGACTGCCTTTCTCTCATTCTATTCTTATAGCTGCAGTCCCCAGATGGAACTGTTTGGCCACTTTAAGTGGCTTATTTCTTGTTTGCTTTATTCTGTTCTTGCATTTTGTTAAGTGTATGTACAATGTATACTCTCTAAAGAAATGCTGTATTCTTCCCTGCAGGAGGAGGGGTTGCTCCCTGGGAACCATGGCTTGGTGATGGGATTGATCTTTTGTGGTTCTGGAGCCTCCCCTGTAGGAACAGCCTCACTCTTTTTGACTGCCAGTGTTTCACAGCACTCTGCTCTCCCCAAGACCCTTCCTCCCACGACAGACCCTCTCTCACCTCTTAGTATTCTTCAAGTATTACAGGCAGCAAGAAACCAACAGTAAGATGCTGCTGTACCTGGTTAGTTTATATGTCCTGAAACATCATACACACAACCTGGCAGTTTTCTTTTCAGCTCTAAATTTCCATGCCTTACCATCAAGGGTGTCTGTGTTTCTTTCCCTTTTTGTCTTTTAATGCCTGCTTCCATTGTTAACTTACACTCCAGTTACTTACAGAAAACCAACATGACTAATTATTATTTTTCTCCAGGTAGTCGCAAGCTAGTAAAGGATTTTAAATTGCTAATAACTACTAAGATTGCTACTGCTGTGGTTTGATGGAAAGATAAGGAATAATTATTGCTGTTGAATTCAGTATTCGGGAAGGACCAGATAAAACCAGGGTAATACAATGGACAGAAATGTTCAGGGAGAGAAGTATAGTGGTGGTGAAACTTCTTCTCAGGTGGAGAGGATTATGATCCTCAGGGAAAAGGTGAGGTTCAGAGGGAAAGAAAATGTCTTTCCAGTAAAGTAATGTTAAACCCCCAAAATGAAGAGACTTGCTGTTCCTCCATTTGGGATGCTAAGGAGAAGATGATATAGAGAAGGAAGGAAGGACAGACGTGGTTGTTCTTCAGCAGCCCATTCAGAGGCAGGACCCACCTGTGGTGTTCTCTGGATTGGGACTTGTTTAGGTTTTAACTTTGGCACAAGATCAGAACTGGATTATCTAGGGAGGTGAGAGCAGTGCTACAGGATAGATCAGCACTGCAGTAGATTAAGCTCTTGAGAGCCAGCCCCCGGCATCTGTTCTCAGCTGGAAACACACCAGAGGGATACAGGAGCACTGAGAGGTAGCAGAGCAGCCTGTTACATGATGGTCAAAGCACTCATGGGGCAGAAGCTCTTCAGAGAGTCATGGCCAAGGGCAGCAGAGAGGAAGAAGACTCTGAGAGCCACAGGCCTCCACTGGAACACAGAGTGCAACTGGTCACTTGAAATACTACAGTGATGCCCAGAGTAGGAAATGAAAATCTTGGTGGGTGCAGCAGGGTTGACAAGGGTCAAGGGGCAAGGAGAGTGTCCTCTGTGACAGTGTCACTGGTGTAGAGGGGAGAAAAAGCACCTGGGGGAGGAGGAGCTAAGCTGGATACCAGGCAGTGTTGGCACGTGAACAAGGGGTCACCAGCATGTGCAGGGTGGAAATCAGCAGCTTTCCAGCAGCTTCTGACCAGCCCAAGAAGCTCCAGTAGTGGCCAGAGAAAGCATAGCAGGTTTCTGGGACACAGCACAGAAGGTGATGGGGAAAGGCTGGTTTCAGCAGCTGGGGGCTGCCCTCATCATCTGTCCAGGAATGGACTGTCCATTCCCTTTGGGCAGTTGTCCTGGGTCTTCCACTTGACTAAGAAGGTGAGATCTGCCAGAATTGTGCTCCTTGTAGAGCTACATCAGACAGCTCCTGGGGGATGAGCTCAAATACAATTACAAGTGAAATCCACACAAAAGAGAAGGCAACAAAAGCAAATCCTGACCTGCTGTTCTGTTCCATTGCCTGGGCTTGGTTCTGGGTGTGCTGCTACAGGTGCAGCTCAGCCTGCTGCAGTTTAAAATGAAGTGGGCAATGGAAGACTTCTCTGCAATAAAAGAGAATAATCAGATGCCTGTGCTAATAGAGGAATGGAAAGGAATAGAAAATCATCCTTACTAAGGACTCTACAGAAGTCCCATCTTCTTGGCAATTCTTGCTTCTTAGTTAGAGGAATTCTTGTGCTCTTCGAAAGCTTTCAGAAGTCATTAAAATGGACAAAAACAGTTCTAACTGTTTTGGTATTTTTCTGTCCCCTGCCATCAGGAGCGCTCGTGACCTTTGAAGTAATCTCCCAAAAGCTCAACCAATTCCAGTGTTGCTATGACCCAAGCTTCATTCTCTATCTACACTTAAAGAACCCTGAGAACATCCAGAGAAGTAGATCTTGCTTAACCCTCCTTGCACTTGCTGGCTGCACCAGCAGCTGTTGTGGAAATGAAAAGAAGGCAAAGAGAAGGAAACGCTGTCAGTTCATCTGTTCAGAGAAGCTGAACACCCTACAGTCAGGTGTGAGGGCTCCTGGTCTGTCTCCCACAGAAACATGGACTGACAGGCTCATTGTGTCTCCAGGGGTCAGTGCTGGTCCATCTCAAGGTTTCTAGCCCCTTGTCCAAGGGACCATGGCAGAGAAACTGCAATGCTGCAGGACTGGAGGATCAGGTGCCTGAGTGAAGTGCCAGCAGCTCTGAAAGGCTGGAAGCAGGAAAGCAAACCCTTGTCTTCCTAGTTCTGTGAGCCACTGGATTTCCTCAGTGCCTCAGCAGCAGGGAACCAGGGGCTCCACCAGTTGATGGGACAAAACCATGGACAACCCAGCTGGATTTGTTCCTCTGTTTGGCAAATCCCTTTCCTTGGCCTGGCTGCAGATGGCAGGTGGAAACACAGGGACAGGCAAGTTAAATGTGGGAATGCAGATGGTCTGTTTAGGGGACCAGCTTCCAGAGGGTGGCACTGAGACAGGCTGGGCTCCCTGTGACCACACAGTGAGTCTGAGTTCCTTCTGCTGTTACCAAACCTACCCTGGGAAACCAAGAACTCTCCAGCTCTCAGCTTCTCACCAGAAAGCAGCTTTGCTCTGCTGTGTGTCCATCCCCACATCCTGTAGGGATGCTGTGCCTGGCACCTGTCCCAGCTCCTCCCCTCCCTTTACATCCATGGGCACCAATTTCCCCACAGAGCTTGTTGAGATTCACTCTGTTCCTGGGAACTATCACCTTGAACATGTTGTTGTTACATGTGCAGCAGGGATCTCACAGGAGCTCCCCTGGGGGGCTCTGGAGGTGCCTGGTTGTTGATGAAGAGGATTCTCTTGGGGTTCTCTGTCCATGAACTGAGGTTCCTTTCCATTTCAGGTTGTATCTCAGCCCATCTCTGTAGAATCCTCTCTAACTGCTGCCTGCTGATCCATGGGCTCCTCCAGGTTGCCCTCCACAGTTATGGCCTTGACCCTGCTCTTACCCCAGGCCCCTCACTATGTTTGCCTCTTCCAGCCTGTGCCAGCCCAGGCAGAGCTGATATCCTTGCATTCCTGCCTGAGACCCTCACAGCATTCCTGCCCTTACAATGGAACACTTCCACCCCCTGGGCCTCCCCAGCACCAGGAACAGTTAGCAGGTACTTCTCAGCTCCCCTCCAGCACACACAGTCCTGCCGGTGCATGAGCAGAGTGGGCAAAGCCCTAGAGCAAGAGCCCTGGAGCCCTGCTGGAGAGCAGGATGGAGCCATGGGCTCAGCTGTGGCACAGAGTGAGCGTGGTCTGTGCAGGAGCAGCCAGCCCTGCCCCGCAAGGGGGGAACTCAGTGCGCCTTCCACCGTGGGAGTGGACACAGAGCTGACAGAGCCAGAAGATGCAGTGCCAGGGAGCTGGAAGACATTTCTCCTGAAGACAGGAGCTCTGGACAAGCTCCAGTGAGAAATGGCAGGTGCCACCGCTCGGCGGCGTCGACTCCTTCCCCGTGGTGACTGAAGACACCAAGTGACTAGCTCTGCCCCTCCCACCAACACTTTCAATCACTTCTCTGCCAGCAGGATCCTGCTTCCTGTGCCCACCCAGTGAGCAGCTCTTTCCTCAGCTCTCTGCAGCCACTGACACCCTGAGGGCTTCTGCCCAGCCCCAGCCTCCCCCTTGATGCCTGGGTGGCCCCTCAGCCTCATTCCATCATCAATGGGCACACGGCCTGTGCTCCAATCCCTGCTGGATCCCTGAAGGTCTCTCATTCCTGAAGCTGAGCAGCTGGGCAGTGTCTGAGCACGGGTATGAAGCCTTTTCTCACCTAGAAATTCTGCCTTTTAGGTCAGCCATACTTGGTTCCCAGGCTTTATAACTTTAATTTGCTCTACTGGGTTTCAAGTCTTGTCAGTCCTACAAAATTAATTGAGATGCATCAGCTGTACCTGCAATTTACTGCAGGATTAGACACATGTTGTCTAGATTGGCCTCTCTGCAGCAGCAAAGCTAATGACCACATCTAATTGTCTAACATCTAAAACCTGTGGTTTTGAGCTTTTCTGTTTTTTTATTGCCTCTTTAGCACGGGTTTTATTTTTTCTTGTGCAGTTGTGTGCCTCACCCTTCTTAAGAAATCATGTCCTATATAAAGAGCAAGCAAACCTGAGTAATCATGGTATAATTAACCCCATGCCCCCATGAGAGAGGAGTAAGTATAACCTGTTAGCAAGCACGGGATTGAAACATAAACAAATTAAATGCACCCAAAAACAAGGAGGAAATAGCCACTGCCAACAGAGCATTTCTTCTGGCAAAGGACATAGGATAACAATGAGCCATGCACAGGAAGGGGTAAGGCAAGACATTAACACACTAGAATTAAAGCATTGTCCTCTTCAGAGGAAAATTTCCATTTCTTTTCGTGATCTTCCCTTGGAGGAGCCAGCTCAAGAGCAAAGCTGTGCCCATGGATGAAACCAGGACACAATCAGGCTGTGGGCTCCAAATGAACTCGTGCCTTTGTGTCCACACAGAGACTGGCAGCAACAGTGGTGCCATGTAGGCAGCTGGCAGCACCCTGTGCTGTCCTCCCAGCCCCAAACTATCCTCTGCAGACTGCAGGAAATTTTCATTCATAACATGCAAGCTGTTTCTGAGAGAAGAAGAAGAAATGGCTGTTTTTGCTCATGTAGAGCTCTCCTGATTTCTGGAATAAGTGCAGAGTGGGTCTGTCAGGACACAGATAGTAGCAGCAGGTGGATGTGCATTAAAAATTATGCAGCCTTGGTCCAGTTAAGGGATGCAAAGTCACCCAGCATTGACCTTAATCTTGATTCCCCATTTCTGGATAAGTGTGTGGTCTTTTTCTATCTCGTTCCTCATTTGGTTCTGCAAAACAACAAATACCAGTGCCAGGGAAGATGCCTTTGGGAACTTCATTTGCATGTTAGTCTGTCTGTGGGAGAGAGTGAACAAGCATGAATTGTCACCTTGGATAATAACAATGGATCTTCCAGCATCATGCTCATCCTCCAGCAGCTGCTGAACTACCAGCAGCAGGAGGAGGGAGTCTTCTCACACTGCAGTGAAAGAAAGAACTCAGTGTATCATGTCTCATTTGAAGCAGACACACTACACTTGGACAGCAGCAGAATTAGAAACTGAAGCTCACCCAGTGTTACTGATCATACACGAGATGTTTAACCATATTAAAGATCTCCTTTCCAACCACTACCTCCACAAAAAAACTTTGCTTGTAAGGTTTTGTGGTCATCAGATCCTTGAAAACTGATGTCACTTGGGCTGGATTTTATACTCCCTAGGGGAAGGTAAATAAATGCAGATCGAATCTGCTGGTGTCTTTCTTCAGACAGGAAACTTCACAGGGCAGAACTTAATCCAGCACCTAAGTTTTAAGATGCTAAGCAGATAAATTTTGTTGTATTCATGGTGATGCTTGGGGAATGCTGGTTGGAGATCAGTTTTCTCTGGGCACACGAGTCAAGGCTGCCACCTGCAGTCTCCTGATGGACAGTGCAGGCACGCAGCAGCGCTTGCAGCCACCCGGGAGGAGGAACGGTGGCTGTGCAGGTGAGAGGCAGCAGAGTCTCATTCTGCTGTAGAACAGCAGACGGCACTGCCAGAAAGCTTTGGCTGTTTAGTCAGTTCCTCCTCCTCCCATCGCAGGCAGGTGTCTGAGTATCTGTCCTCCAAAAACTTGTACTCCTGTACTGAGGAGACCACCACCCACCACAGCCTGGACACATCTAGTGCAGAGCTGTGTGCGTTTCTGGCTCAGAGTTCACATGTTTCAGCATCACCTGGTGCACACAGGCAACTCACCGGGGTTGTGCAGATGACTCAGCCGTGGTTTGCGTCTCCATTGCCCTGTCTGTGCAGGGGTGACACAGGGAGCCGTGGGGATGGCTCAGCCTGGAGCTGTCCATAACCCCAGGCCAAGCAGGGCCCTGCTGCTCCATGCAGAGAAATGAGACATGAGCTGAGCCTGGAAATTCCTCAACAAACAGTATGTCCTGAGTCTCAATTCCAACTACTACTCAGCTTTCTGATAAAGTTATATAGAGATCCTGGAGGGCTCCAGTGTTGTGTATCCAGATGCATAACCCCACCATGCAGAGTTTGGCCCCAACCACCTGTATGGTTTCAGCCACAGTCTTGTGCACTCAAACTGTACAATCAGTCACTAAGCCAGGGGATAAAAGTGCTGCGGTTTGGTTTAGATTTGGGAGCTGTCTCTCCAGGACATCTCAGCTCCAAGGAGAACCTTCCCACTTGGGCAGAACACTGGCCAAGGTTCTGTTTCTGGGACTGAGAGCCTTTACCCAGAGGGGTAAGAGAACATTCACTAACTCAAGAATATTCACCACGCTTTCTACTATGCTGCAGTGTGTTTTGCTTTTAAATTGCTATAGTGCATTCTGCCCCTGTATCCAAAAAACCTGCATTAGTGGAGTATTAGACTCCAAATAGATGGTTTTCTTGGGCCTTACAGTTAAACCTGTGAGTTCAAATGAATCATTTGCATAAACCCCACACTCCAGTCTCTTTTTGCCACAATAACCTTGTGATCTACCTATTTTTTCCTTAGCCCTTTGCTTTCCTGTGCTGTTTTCCACCCATGTTCCCCACCCCAGCCGGGAGACTCCAGTGGTGCTCTGCCTCCCCAGGCATCACTACCCCCTGACTTCTGACACCAAAATCAGCTGCTTCTCTGCAGCTCTCACAGGCAGAATGCACAGACATGCTGGAAATTACTCTTCTGGCACATGTTTGGTTGAAAACCTGGTGTGGTTCCAGGGTGAAGCTGCTGTGAATGTCCTTCTGCCTGCAGGTGATGATCGAAACAATGTCATTCTGAGAGACAATTCGACCCACAGAACCACACAGCTGGCATCCACGCCATGGGGCACAGGACAGAAGGTGGGTCTCTTCACCACACAACCCCTGCCTCCTCCAGCTGCCACGTCCCCTGTCACAGGGACACAGCCCAGCTCCGTCATCTTCCCTCCTTTCAGGAGGGGATGATTAGTACCTGCTGCTGAACCAAGGAGAAACAGAGTACAAAACAGAGCTCCTCCAGCTCCTCCCCTTTGGCTAAATTCCCAGGAGGATTTTCTAGTCTGAGGAAATTCCCAGACACCCTTTTGTTTTACAGTTGGGGACACAGCTGCAGGTGAGCACAGAAGCAGATGAGGAATTCCAGCTCTGGTAGGTGTTAGGCTCATGGTTGTACAAGCACCATAAAACCTGGTGAGGAGTGGGAGAAAGAAAAGGGAGTGCAACTTCCATGGAGGATCAGCAGACTTGTGGAAAAGATGTTGGTAATAAAATCCCTGCAATCATCCCTGGTTCCGTGGTGAGTCTGTGAGGGCAGGAGTCAATTTGAGGGATAACATACCCCTAAAAGTTCCATACAGAAATGACAGAAGTTCAACAACCTCAATTCAACTCCCTAAAATTCCTGTGGGAGTCCAATCCTCACAGATCACAGTATAATAAACTTGGCACATTACCTGCCAGGGTGCAGGTAAAGCAGGGATGCAGCAGGAAAGGAGGAGCTGGGAGACACCCAGCTGTTCACCGATGCAGGTTTCTGGTTCTGCTCTGAGGAACGTCAGTTTCTGCACCAAGTTTGGTGAATCCATAGTTTTAGACTCCAGAAGCCCAAAGGAAGAAAGCTGAAGCCTTGGAACCAAAGGCAACAGGGAGGGCTTTACCTGAAAAGCTTCCACTAGGAGGCCAAAACACATGAAACCAGCCCTTGCTGCCCTAGAGAAAAGCAGCACACGGAACCGCTGTTTTGGGAGCAAACCACTCTCAGAAACCTCAGCTCTCAGGTGACCCTTGGGAAGCCGAGGTCCCGACTCCTACTCGCCTTCCTTGCCCTGCAGCACCGCAGATCCCGGGAGGGTCGGCCTCGCTGCGGAGCCGCGGAAGGCACCGCAAGAGCAGCTCCTACCAGGCTACGTTTCCGGTAGCCCCTTCCAGCAGCCGGAGCCCCCCATGCTGCCAACCCCCGAGCTCACTCCTCCACAGCCCAGGAACCATGCACGACCACCGGCCAAGCCTCGGACCCGTGAGACCCCGCAACCTCATCCGCGCTGTCTCCCCATTGGAGCCAAAGCCGGAGCGCGCTTCCGGTTGGGATGACCTCCCCCCTCCCCCATCGGGGATCGGCCAGCCGCCAGCCAATAGTCTGGCTCGGCGGACGCGGGATCCCTGTCCGCTGATTGGTTGGCGGCGAGAGGAGAACGGGGTGGGAGCAGTGTCAGCGGTTCCGCGGAGAGCCCTGGGGGTCGGAGTCCTGGCGAGGGTCGCGGGGGGAGGATGCGGTTGCGCTCGGGTGTCTTCGCCTCTTTCTGTCTCCTGGCGGAAGCCCTGGGAGTCGCGCTGTTCCTCCGCGGCTTCTTCCCGCTGCCCGTCCGGTCCCTGCCCCGCAGCGAGGCTCGTGAGGACCCTCCCGCCGAACCGGCCCCGCCGGGCACAGGTAACCCCGAGCGGCTCTTCCCCGCACCCCTACCCCTTCCATCCCGGTCACCAAGGCCCACCGTGCCCAGCGCGGGAGGCTCTTCCGCACCAGGGCAGGGCAACGCTCCTCACGCTCCCGCCCGTAGCCCCGGTGGCCCCGGTAGAATCCGGCCGTCCTGGCCCCAGCGTTGCCCTCGCTCCTCGGCCTCTTGCCCCGCCACGAGGCGGCCGTCACCATTACCCGGGAGGTGACAGTGGCGGGAGGAGCCGCTGCCGAGCCCCGCGGCCTTCCAGGGCTGCGGGGCCGGGGTGTTCCCAGACCTGCGGCCGAAACGCACTCTCGAGTGTTGTGTGTTGTGAGCTGATCGCCGCCAGCAGCATTGACCCACGGGGGCACGAAGCCTTCCATCGTATTTTGGGCGGGTGTGCTTTCCTAGTCGCCTCACTTCCATGCCTATGGGGTGGCTGCTGTGCCCGTGCTCTGTAGGTTGTGTGAAAGAATGCCCATTTCATATATAATATGAATTATATTACGTATATAATATGAATTACATTACATTATAGTACTCCACGTGCTTGCTCAGTTCACTCTTTGATGAACAATCTTTGTTTCAGTGACACACTGTGGTGTGTCAGTGTCCTCATGCCGCTTCAGCCAGGCTTCAGTCGTGAGTATAGCAACTGTCGTGATAGGGGTTTCCTTCCCAGATTGCAAAACACACAGCATTACTGTCCCCTGCTGTCTGAAATCTTCTCTGCAGGGTTCCTTGGTTGAAATTGTGAGTTTTCAACCGTCATTTCAATGAATTGGTGGAGGTTTGTAACTGCCTTGTAAGCCCAAACACAAGCTGTATCAACTTGCAGAAGAAGAATGTGCTTGGAGAAGTTTTCTCCACCAGTGCTTGGAGCTCTTGGAGTTCAGAGGACACCTGAACCAAGTAGTATTTTGTCTGTACTAAGCTCTTGCTTTGGACATCTGCTAGTGGTGGGAGAGGACTCGCTGCCAAGCTGGGTCTTCAGCTGTTTGTTCCTGCTGATTCTTGTGAAGTATATGGTATGGTGTGTGTCTGGACAGGGTTAATTAAAGTGTGAGCATAATTACTCAAATGGTGAGCAACAGTGAAGAGAAGGGGGTGTAATTTAGAGTGTGGTGTGCTGGTGCCAGCTGAGCAGGAGTACCACAAGAATCTGCTCTGCTCAGAGACCTGAGGGGATGCTGCCAAGTTGCTTTTTAGCAGGAGATTGCCAGGACTGCCAGAGGTGTCTGACAGTCTACTGTAAATTGAAATGATTATTAGTAGGAGAGGGGAGACTGGGTGAGATGGAAGTGTCAGACAATTGGGTTTTGAAAAGACTGGTTTAAGAGTATAGCTGTGTGCCACAGGGCTCTACAAACAGATTAAATTCAGGGGTGTTGCGAGCAATGCCAGGTGTAGGCAGGGAAAAATGGGGTGACTGTAGAACAGGATTTTCTTTCTGTAGCTCTTGGGTTGTCATTTGCCTGCAGGGTGATCTCTTGCTCTGGATGGTGAGTGTTAAAGGCAGGGAGCTGCTGACCAAACCATGACACAGGAGCTTTTTAGTCTACTTTAGATCTGTTCACTGCAGATGTTCCACTTTGTGAGCCCTTCTGCTATGGAATCCAGGCTGTTTTGCCTGTGGGATGATTGTTGAGAGGGTGCAGTTGTTTGCATTAAGGGTGAACCATTGCAGGATGATGGTAAGTTTTGGGTTGCACCTACAGTTTTCTTCACTGCTTGCAGAGTTCAGCTTCTTTTAAAGCAACTGTGTTCTAAACAACCAGAGCAAGGATAAATCAGCTTGCTGATTATTAAGAGTTAGCACAACGTGTTGCTTTAGCTACCTCATAATAGAGTTTTCAGGCTTGTGACTGACGCCCAATTTTCTTGCACTTCTCAGTACTTTGACTTGCTGATGGATCAGGCTGATGGAGGGGGTTGTGAGCAGGGTGGATGTGTTTATGATCTCAGTGTTTTACAGTACAGCAACTTTGGTTTCCCTAAGCAAGTGGATAGGAGTAAATTATGAGAGATTTAACTAACAGCACACACAGTTGTGCCTTTTTGTTTTTCATTCAGAGCGAAAGCTTGCCTGCTAAGTTGATAATTAAAGTCCTGGAAAAGCAACATTATCATTTCATTCAGGACTGCTGGCAGTCAGCATCTTCTTGTTGAGATTTCCTTCTCCCTTCCCCCTGGGCTCTGCTCCCTCCCCAGTTTCATTATCTGGAAAAATCATCAGCAAGTCTGTGAATGTCAATATATTGATGCATATCTGTATACCCAGAAATAGAGTTTCTGAGCCTGCTTTCTGGGGTTCTCTTGTTAGACACAGCATACAATCATGGAATGGTTAGGGCTGGAAGGGACCTTCAAGCCATTCCAGTTCCTACCCCCTGCCATGGCAGGGACACCTCCCACTAGAGCAGGCTGCTCAGAGCCCCATCCAGCCCATGACACCATTGGCTTTCTGGATGCCAGAGCTCCCTGAGGGCTCCTGTTGAGCTGCATACACCCCAGCACCCCCAAGTCCTTCTCTCCAGGGCTTCTCTCAGCCAGTCCCTGCCCAGCCTGGATGGGTGCTGGGATTGCCCCAACCCATCTGGGGACCTTGCCCTTGGCCTTGCTGAGCTCCCTGAGGTTGTCCTGGGCCCAGCTCTGCAGCCTGTGGATCCCCTCTGGCTGGATCCCTTCCCTCCAGCCTGGCAGCCCCACACAGCTCGGAGTCGTGGGTCACTCCCTGAGGGTGCCCCAGTGCCCCTGCCCATGGGCTGGCCAACTTGTTGGACAGATGGTCCCAGTGCTGACCCTTGGTAGGTTCCACTTGTCACTGGTCTCCACTGGGACATGGAAACATTATCTCTGTAACCTTTCAAAATTGTCAAATTTATTCAGAAGCAGGATTTACTCTCATTTAGTAACAACTGTAGCTTCATTTAATGCGTGTGCTGAGAAGTTGCTTCACCACAACCTTGTCTGTGGGATCCTTGTGTGATTAGACATCTTTGAGTAGGATCCTACTTCCATGTTGTCCTTTGTGTTTTGGTGTTTTGTTTTGTTTTTTTTTCCTTCTAGAGATGAGACCTCTTGAGTTCAGGCCAAAAGCTGCTGTTGTCAAAGCTACACCTGCTCTGAGTTCTCCAGTTTCACCCCATTCACTGCATTCACATTCTGTTTTTTTTCCTAGATGCTGCCTTAGATTTTTTTTTTCCCTCTTTTGTGTCATCTGAATGAAAAATTAATAAAGAAGTTGGAATCACCTCTGTAGTGAAAGTTGTCCTTTAACTTCTGCCTAGCCACTGCTAAAATCTGAGTTTTACATACCCTGTTTTTGTTGTTGTTGCTCAGGTGTGGTTTCCAACTGGACCAAAATCCCACCTCCCCTTTTCAAGAGAGCTGTCATTGTGCTGATAGACGCTTTGAGGGATGACTTTGTGTTTGGACCCAAGGGGAAGCAGTTCATGCCCTACACCACCCAAGTTGTTGAGAAAGGGACATCCTACAGCTTCATTGCTGAAGCCAAGCCACCCACTGTCACCATGCCTCGGATTAAGGTAGGTGGGGTGTTTTTTTGTTCCATTTTTTCAGCAAGTTTTGTGAGCTGGGTTGTTTCATACCCTTGCAGTAGGTGACGTTTGTAGGTGAGATTTTGTGCTGTGGTAGAGCCCTGGTTTGCCATGGCTTCATACAGAGAGAGTCAGGGCAGGGATCACAACAAGGTGGAGAGGTGAGTAAGAGGTGGGAGCTTCTACTCCAGTAATTTGGCCTTGTTTTGTTCCTATGTTTGATAGCTCTGAGGTGGGAAACTCTGTGGGAATGAGTTAAGAGCAGTTCAGGTCCTAGGGTTGACTTAAAAGTTTGTATTTTTATTTGTAGTCTCAGAAAAACAGTAACATCTTTTGGATTTTCCAGTTGTCTTCAAGAAAATTTTGTTGGTCTAGTGGACAGAGAGATGTTGGGATGAAGGTTGGACTTGATCCCAGAGGTCCTTCCCACCCACCACCATTCTTTATGTTCCTGCAGCTTCTGTCAGGAAATCCAGCTTAGTGTGGTTTTGCTTTGTCATAAGGTTGGGGTGTTTTTTTGTTTATTTTGGTTTTTTTTTCAGAGCTTGAAAAGAAAACTGTGTCAAGTTGTAGATAATAAAGGGACAAATTGTTGCTCACCATCTAAATAGTGAATCATCCAGGCTCCTGGGTGGTGAATCTGAGTGACATTTCTTGTCTTGAGTAAGGTGTGGGACTGAATTTGGTAGTTCAGACAGAAGGCTGGTGGGATAGGGAGAGTGAGACAGAGAATCAGAGAATCATTCTGGTTGGAAAAGCCCCTTGGGATCATCCAGTCCAACCATCAGCCCTACTCTACAAAGTTCTCCCCTAAACCCCATGTCCCTCAAAACCACATCCAAAAGACCCTGAAACATCCCCAGGGCTGGTGACTGAACCCCCTCCCTGGGCAGTCTGTGCCAGGCTCTGGCTGCTCTTCCAGTGAAAAACCTTTCTTTACTTCTCAGTCTGCTTCTCCCCTGTCACCAGTCTGGTGGGTCTTGGTAGGTGGACTTAAATTTTCCATAGGGTTCTTCGTTGCTGGTTTGAGGTGCTACCATTGTTGTTGTTCAGTTGGGTGATTCCTTAGACCTTCTAAAGTGTGTTTTTGCTGATTTAATGACCAGTAAATGAAGCAGATTCCAAATGGCAAGTGTGACATGGCAGCTCATGTGTTCTATTTTATTTTTTTTCTTTACTGAAAGTCTGATTTCTTTCTCCTATTACACCAATACTGTATTTTGAGTACTGGAAATCTTCTGTTCCCTTTGGAATGTCTCTTCCTTTCCATAGGCACTCATGACAGGCAGCATACCTGGTTTCGTCGATGTGGTTGTGAACCTCAATTCTCCAGCTCTTTTGGATGACAACCTCATCTGGCAGGCAAAAGCAGCTGGGAAAAGGATAATATTTTATGGTGATGACACTTGGGTTAAGCTGTTCCCAAAGCATTTCGTGGAATACGATGGAACAACGTCCTTTTTCGTGTCAGACTTTACTGAGGTGAGAGGCTTTATGGAACCTCAAATACACTGAGTACAGACAAGTGGTGACATGTAAGAGTGAAAGAGCAAAATCTGCCCTTGCTCTGACAGGCAAGAATTGCTTAATTTAATTGAATTTCGTGTGGCTTTGGGGTTGGCAGTGTTGAGCTCAGCATTCCCAACCCTCATCCTCTGGGAAGTGTGTCGATGGCACTGTGTCATGGTAGAACTTCCCTGAACGTTTATTGTCACAGAATTTATAGTAGGAGCATTGCTTTGTTTAAAAATGCCAGGGTCCATGTTTACAGGTTGCTATCACATTTATGTGCCATCTTTAAAGGGCCCACTGATGTATACACTCCTTTATATAGTGCTATATATATTAAAACCCCAATATTTTTATATATAAATATATATACACAAAATAACCAACACATCTAAACAACCACCCACCACCAACGCATCTAAACAACCAAGATATATATATTGGTTTTCTAGTTGCAAAGTGAGTAGTGTTTCTGTGTGTTTTCAAAGAGGGAGCCTACACGGTACATGAAATAAGCTGTAAAAATTCCTGTTCCTAAAAGAGTAGTTGGTTCATCTTCAGAGCAGAGCAGCTTCAGTTCCTGTTTTGAACCTTTATGATCTGTAAAATCTCAGGCCATTGATCCAGTGCCACTGATGTGAGCATTTTATTTCCATGTCTGAGGAAGTGAGGTAGCTGCCACAGGAATTGGAAGCCACCTTTAGTTGATTTATCTGGAGAAACTTCAATATGCAGGGGAAAAATGCAAACATGCTGCAATTATAAATAAATAAATGATAAACNGTATAACTACATATAATATTTATATATTATGAACAAATAAAATAATTTATTATTAATAAATATATTATTGTGTAATTTTTATGCTTTCTGAGTAGAATCCATTAAAGAGAAAGCTTATGTTTTTTTTCTTCAGTATTTCTATCCAAAGGCAATGAAGTGGAGCAATTAAAAATAGGTTGTGCACCTCAGAAGGGAAAATGAGACCCCGAATAGCACTTTTGAGACAGTTCTGCTTTCTTGCAGTGTTACCAGGTTTTTTTCTCCTCACAAGTACAATAATTTTGTGTTTGCACAGTAGCAAAAATAGAGTTGAAAGAGCAGGAGTGGGTTTTTTTTCCCCATGTGTTTCCAAGCACCGGAGAGACTCCTTTCC
The DNA here is from genome assembly GCA_013401355.1 of Ceyx cyanopectus. Classification (NCBI taxonomy): domain Eukaryota; kingdom Metazoa; phylum Chordata; class Aves; order Coraciiformes; family Alcedinidae; genus Ceyx; species Ceyx cyanopectus. The sequence continues at coordinate 39,866 of VYZU01056241.1, read as the reverse complement.
CTGTACTTGCTTCTTGTGAAATGATAAATCAGGAGTGTGAAGGGTGAAAATAACTGAAAATTTATGGAAACAGTTTTTGAAGGTATGTGTGGAACACCAGATACTTTAAAATAATATATAATTTTTATATGTGATAATTTTTTGTATGTGATGTGATGCCTCATGCCAAGAAAGAGTGCAATGGAGTGAAGAGTCTGTTTTTGTAAGACAGATATTTTTGGCTGCCTGGCATTGAACTAATAAATCTGTTTTTGCTTTTAATTTTTCTTTTAATTGATAATACTGTGAGTTAAATTATCCTTAGCCGCTACAGAATTCTCATGGGCAATACAATCTAATTTTGCTGTATTTTTTACAGACGGAAAATATCCTTTTAATTATATATTTTTTTCCTTTTAATTTCTGAGGTTGATGATAATGTCACCAGGCACTTGGATAGAGTCCTGAAGAGGGAAGACTGGGATCTCCTCATCCTCCATTACCTGGGGCTGGACCATATTGGACACATGACTGGGCCCCACAGCCCCTTGGTGGGACCAAAGCTCCATGAGATGGATAACATCCTGAAGAAGATCCACGTTTCCCTCATTTCCAATGTAATTATCTCCTTTCTGGATCATGGTCTGTTAGCTGTGCACTAACTGTGAAATGCTTCTCTGTGGGCAGTAGATTTATTCCTAGAACGAAGAGGATATTGTTTTATTTTTCTTTGGCAACTGTAATTCGGTTTCTGCTTGTAAAGTTTAATAGAGTTTTCACACATTATATATATTGTCTGACAAGAGGGGTTAAATCATTCTTGTGGAAGTTATTATCAATTGGACAGGGGGTTGTGGTCAATGGGACAGAGTCCAGTTGGAGGCCTGTGGCCAGTGGGGTTCCCCAGGGGTCAGTACTGGGACTAGTACTATTCAATATATTCATCAATGACCTGGCTGAGGGCACAGAGTCACTGGCAGACAGTTTGCTGGTGACACCAAACTGAGGAGTGGATGGCACACCAGAGCTGAGCTGCCATCCAGAGACCTGGGCAGGCTGGAGAGCTGGGCAGGAGAAATGGAATGGAGCAGAAGAGGGGCCAGTGCAGAGTCTGGCAGCTGGGCAGGAACAACCCCAGGAACCAGTACAGGCTGGGGACTGAGCTGCTGGAGAGCAGAGCAGGGGAAAGGGACCTGGGGGTGCTGGCAGCAGCAGGATGCCCATGAGCCAGCAATGGGCCCTGGTGCCCAGGGAGGCCAGTGCCACTCTGGGGGGATCAGAAGGGGGTGGTCAGTAGGTCAGAGACGTTCTCCTGCCCCTCTGCTCTGCCTTCTGAGGCTGCATCTGGAATATTCCAGTGCTGGGCACCTCAGCTCCAGCAGGACAGGGAACTGCTGGAGAGAGTCCAGTGCAGAGCCCAGAGCTGCTGGAGGGAGGAGAACAGCTCCCTGATAAGGAGAGGCTGAGGAGCTGGGATCTGGAGCTGGGAAAAGACTGAGGGGGAACCTCAGTGATGGTTCTCAATCTGTACAGGGTGAGTGTCAGGAGGTGGAACCAGGCTCTGCTCAGGGACACCCAGTGACAGGACAAGGGGCAGTGGGTGCAGTGGAACAGAGGAGGGCCACAGAAATAGGGAAAAAAAACTTCTTTATGGTGAGTGTCCCAGAGCTTGGCAGAGGCTTCCCAGGGAGGTTGTGGAGTCTCCTTTTATGGAGACATTCCAACCCCACCTGCATCTGTTCCTGGATGACCTGATCTGGGTGATCCTGCTTTGGCAAGGGGTTGGGCTGCATGATCTATTGAGGTCCCTTCCAGCCCCTGACATGCTGTGGTGCTGTGATCTCCTGAGCACTGCAGAGGTTTTGCTGCAGTGTGTTAGTATGTTTTGCTTTTGCCAATATTATTATTAATAATATTTATTAATATTTAATATTTATTTTCTGCAGTCTTAGCTTTAATAACTTGAAATTGTTGGACAGGCCTCACTTATGCTTCTGTTTCTACATAAAAATAAATACCATTTGACATCACTCTGTCAGATTTCTTCCCCAAAGGCACTAGAGACTG
>VYZU01056241.1:0-27546 GCA_013401355.1 Ceyx cyanopectus | reverse complement strand
TTTTTTTTTTTTTTTTTTTTGCTTCCTTGCCTTCACTAGATGCTGGATATGAACTCTTTAAGGTAGCTGAAAAGTCTCATGGTAATTGGATCAAATTGTATTTAGAAGGAAATAATTCAGAAGTACTCTTAAACCTTGGCAAAAAGGTCCTAAAACAGTATTTGGAGGCTCTGAAGATTCTGAGTTCTTCACTAAGCAAGCAAGTGGCACAATATGACATGTATTCGATGATGATGGGGACTGTGATCATCATGGAGGTACGAAAAGAGATCTTGCTGCAAAAAAAAGCTAAGAGCACAAACACAAAAGTGCCTGGGTTTTGACTTCTTGGTGCTGAAGTTACTGAGTATGAACTCCCGAGTTGTCTGACTTTCTCATTGGATGAGGTTAATACTCTTTCTAGATATATATATAGTATAATATCTATCTATATTATATATATATGCATATATTTTCTATATATAATATATATTTATATAAAAGTATAACTCGGCCTTTGAACTTATTCAAGAGAGCTTTTAATTTAAGATGCTTATGTTTTGGTGTAACTAATTATTGTAAACATGCAGATGTGCTACAACTTTAATTACTCCCTTATTAATTAGCCTTGTACCTGTTGAGTAGCCTTGCTGCATTCAAAAAAAACCCCAAAGTCTGGGAAGTAGGTTCTTGTCCATTCCTCTTGATCTAACAGTGACTGTAGCTGCTCAGTACCTTATGTGGACAATTTTCACACTTCCAAGGGTTGTTCTTTGCGTTGATGGGTCTAGAGCCCTGAAATACTTTCTGTGAGGTTGTGGTTACCACTTCCTATCTCATACAGGAACAAAGATGACTTATCCCATGTCTGGAATTCTGAATGATTGGTATTTGGACATTCAAATGCTGGAAAGATCCTCTGTGGCAATACTTTGAGAACCATGCTGAAGGGAGCAGGAGACTCCACAACCTCTCTGGGCAGCCTGTCCCAGGCTCTGTCACCCTCACAGTGAAAAGGTTTTTCCTCATGTTGAGGTGGAACCTCCTGTGTTCCAATTTGTGCCTTTTAGTCCTTGTCCTGTCACAGGGCACTTCTGGAAAGAGTTTGACCCCATCCTCTTGACACCTGCCCTTTAGATATTTATAGACACTAGTAAGATCCCTTCTCAAGTCCTCTCTTCTCCAGGCTAAAAAGCGTCAGTTCTGTCAGCCTTTCCTTGTAAGAGAGATGCTCCAGTCCCTTCATCATCTTCAAAGTAAAAAAATTTGCGACTGCTCTGGATGGATTGGCTGATTCCCCAGTTGGATGGGATGTCACCAGCACTACCACCTGGAACCCTGCTCCTCGAGTCCTTCCCTCACCAGGCTGACCAACTTGTCACCAAAGATTCTGTTGGTACAGGTGGATTCCATCCCTCCCTCACAGGCTGTAGTCATCAGAGAATGTCCCACTGTCATGCAGACTGGGTGCAGGTTTGATTTAGTCCTTGCAGTGCTGTTCAAGACTCTGGTGCTGTTCAGAGCTTCTTCTGAGTCTCTTTTTGCTGTCAGACACACATTCCTTGTCTTGTGTGCACTGTTCTCTCTGTACAGAGCACATCCCAAATGGCTTTCTTGTAACTGCTCACTGGGATTTATCACTGCTGACTGCTGCACAGGAATGAGTTCTGAAGTGCCCTTAGGCAAGAGCAGATTGTAGGTTGTGTATCTGCTTTACAGATGACAGATCTAGAGGTGTGCAAAGCTCAGCACAAAGCTGAGTGCTTCTATTTATTTTTTTTTCTTTTGTTTTAGGAATCTATGCATTCAAGCTCTTGAAAGTTACTTGGACCTAAAGCATCAGATTATTTTGTTTTGAATGTGGTTATAGGTGCTTATTGTTTCCACAAAACAGATCTCAGGTATTTCACTCAATCTTTCATCAATAGAAGCAGCTACTAACCATGAAAACTTTGTTTGAGAAGAGCTTGTTTGACTTCTTTGTAATTCTTGGTGCAAAACTGTTGGGATTTTTTTCTTTCCTGCAATGCAGTACTGGAGAAACATCCTTGCTACCCAACATATTTTTGTTTTGGTATGTATTTTCCACCCTCACTGAGTAACAGGGGCAGGGAACCTCTCAGGGAGCTTCTTCTACACCATGGTGTAAATGCCATTTATCCTGTATGTCAGATGAGAATAATGCCTCTGGGACTTGAACTGGTAACTGCATTTTAGTTCAGTTGTGTTTATAACCACAATTTGAGCATTTTCATGAGTGCTGTCTTTCAGTGCTGTGTAAAAACGTGAGCCATAAGCCAGTTTCGTACTCTGAATCCTCATATTTCCATAGCCAAGTCAACTCTGAGGAGTAGGAAGAACAAAAACCTTCAATACACTGGATTTTTTTCCTCTACTTATCCTCACTGGATTATAGAAAATAAATACAGGCACAGGTCTGAAAAGTGTGAGTGAAAGATGAGAGGCTGGTAGTGGTGAGAGCTGTTTTATCTGGCTGGGTTTTAATCTTTAATCTCCTTCTGTGCCCCTTGCAAAGTGTTTTAACATGTGGCTGAATTTTCCCTTTACTTGTCCTAAATCTCTGTAGTCAGGTAGCAGAATTTTTTCACTGTGCTGCTCATCTCTACTGCCTGCAGCTCAGAGCAAAGTGAAAGTGAAACCAAGAAACCAAGTTGGGGTGAGCTAAAAAAAAGTGCACAATTCATGAGCTTGAACTTTCCCTCATCTAAGAAGCCAATTACTTAGCAGGAACTCTGTGACATTATCTTACATCTCACACAAGTGACAGAATAGGACAAATTTGTTTGCTTAGGAATTATTTTGGCAGTTAAAGCTCTAACTTCTGCAGGGATTGAAGATCATGCATGTGATCAGTTGCCAGAGGTGAGGAGGTGTGTGGCATTTTATTATACTCTGGTAACTTGTGTGCCCAAGACTTTAATAAATGAAAACGCTGTCTTTGATTCTCCAATTTAGATGGTATATAATTTATAATTTATATGCCCCCTGGGGACAAAACATCCAGCATAGCTCTTGACAGGGGATGACAACAGAATGTTTTTTTGTATGTTTTAGGTAACACCAATTTTTAAAGTATTAATTCTCTATTGTTTTCTCTATTTTTTTTTTTCTTTTAACAGGTTCTGCTGCTGCTTTTGCTCAGTGTTCCAAAGGCCTTGAGCAGCCAGGCAGAATTTGAAGTGCCCATCTCCCCTCCACTGTTCTCTCTGCTGTTCTACCTGCTGTGCCTGATCCTGTGTGCTGTTCATGTCATCGTGTGCACATCAGCAGAGAGCTTGTGTTATTTCTGCAGCATGTCCTGGTTAACAGCAGCTGGGGTGATGATGCTGATCTCTGCACTCATGTGTGGCATTTTATCTGCCATTGCAAAGATCTGTGAGAATTCCAGGCTTCCCCTGAAGGTGAGGATTATGCTTCAACCCAATTATGTTCTATTATTTGTGACATACATTCAGATAAAGTTTTATACAAGATCTCTACATGTATTTCAATATATTGTTATTTGTAATGTAACTTTAATAGTTTAAAATTACAATTGAAATGTGTTAAGTTCACTGTGGCCCAACTGTTGCTATAAAGAAATGCTTATTTTTACATTTTAAAATATTCTAATTTATGTATATTAATTTCTAGTTGTTTGTATGAGATCAGAAAGGTTGGTTACCTCCTGTGAAGTACTTGGTGAATTTTATTTTTGTGTTGAATAGACATCAGGTAATTCCAAGGAAATAGAAGCTTAGTATGCCATGGACTGTCAGTCACTCCATAAAATCAGCTTTTTTTTTTCATGCTTAGTAGTCATATCTTCCAAAGATCTCAGAAATCCAGTAGCTTTAATGGTCACAGAGCTCCATTCAGTGGTGTGACCTTAGCACAGTTCTTTGCCAGGCTGACACATCTGGGCTTTTAGTTTGGATCATATTTGGGATTTTAGTGCCTGTCCTTAATTGTGTGGTAAGTACATTGCTTTAATGATTTGATGGCAGATTCCTTCCAGCCAAAAAGCAGATTTTCTGACTTGGAGAAATCCTTAATGACTGCTGTATCTCATATAGTTCAGGAAATGCACACTCCTGACTGGGGATTTTGTAATCTGAAGTTAAGTGCTGTATTTTATGAGTTTAATTATAAATTTAAATCCTTGTGAGCAAGACTGCTGTTTTTTATTATTCAAACAATACCCAGCTATAATTTTGTTTATGTAATTTCCCAATTTGTGCTACTCCTTCTTGAAAATGCTGCTTTTCTGAGAGAAACCTTGAACTAAAAGTAGTGCCTTTCTCTCCTGAAGGCAGCTTTTTTTTAACCCCTTTTCTTTTAGTGTGACTCAATTCAATGCATGGGAAGTGATTAAAAGGGGAGTTGTTCATAGAATATTGAGTTTCATTTTTATATTTATTGGCCATGTAAGGTCCAGGTCTATCTGTTGATCATTTAGGTGGACTAAAATAGAGTAATAAGTCAGCTAACAACATCTGCTTAATTAAATCATGGAAAGGAGTTTCATCTGACAGAACAGTCCGCCTCCAAGTGTAAATCACAGTTTGGTTTGTGTACTGAATATTTTTGTGCCAGTGTTTCTGCTGCTGAAGCTGGTGATGTTTCTGTGGATTTTTTAAAAGAGAAGTACAAGAGGAAGGTGAATTAACAGGATTAGAGAAACCTACTGAATAAGGTGTCTAGGTGCACAGTTTGTTAACACTGTTGGTACTTCAGGGTGTTTAAAAGGTCACTTCTGCCATTTCTGAGTTGTTCTACTTAGGGCCTGTATTTATTTTATTGTAAATGAGTTAGCAAGTATTCTTAGAAAAAGTTAAAGAAGATGATCTTGAAATAATAATGATCCAGTATATTCTGTGGAAGTTTCACACTTGCAGTGAAATGATAAACAGAGCTATGGAAGACAAGCTCATTTTTCATCTCAGTTGTTACCAGTTGTCCTAATTTTAGCAAACATTAAGACCCTAAGGATGATGACTGCCTAGCCCTGTGTAAAATGCATAGACATTCCACTTCAGTGAGCTGAGAGCAGTGACAACAGGTGAGAGCCTTCTCCTGCAGGTTGGGAGTCTCAAAGCAAGTCAGTCTGTTACCAGACATCTTTTCTTCATGGCTTTAGGTGAGTTAATTCCTTGTGCCACCCACTACTGTAGGAATAACTTGAAAGCAACTTTCTGTGACACAGAAAAAAATGTTTTCCTACTAGGTCACAGGTGGGAATCTAGGAAGATGCTGCTATTTCTGGAGCCAAATTTAGAATGGGCTGATACCAAGTGTTGGTTGACATGAACAATCTCTGTGTTTTTAGCTAGGCCTGAGTCAAGGTTTCATTCTCTCCTCAGCACATTTTCCTCCTTTTTGGTGAGGCAGCTGCTGGTGTGAACAGCTTTCTGCAGGTGGATTATGGATTGCTCAAACAGCTGCTCTGCCAGTGATCACAGCAGCACTTGCAAAATCTCTCCTGGTATTCAGAGCTTGAGTTAGCTGGAAAGACTTCTCTTACAAAAAAAAAAAATAAAATAATTAATTGCTAACTCCCTGCAGAAGCAAATAATTCCTCAAGGAACCCATGAAAAGAAGCACCTGTATAGTCCATGCAGTTACAGAAGGAATCTTTCTATGAAGGAATGGCCATTTCCACAGCCAGAGTCTGTTGGCCATTTTTGATGATTCCTCCTAGTCAGCTGTGCCCAGGGAGCCTGGACAGGAGTATGTATGAGAAACCTTTTTATGGTCTAAAGATAGAATCCCTTAGAATCATTCAGGTTGGAAAAGCCCCTTGGGATCATCCAGTCCAACCATGACCCCTACTCTACAAAGCTCACCTGTAAAGCATGTCCGTCAAAATCACATCCAAACCACCCTTCAATACACCCAGGGCTCGTGACTCAACCTCCTCCCTGGGCCAGCCTCTGGATACTCTTTCTGGGAACAACTTTACCCTCCTGCTCAGTCTGCCCCTCCTCTGGAGCAGCTGGAATCCATCCCCTCTTGTTCTGTCACTAATGACCTGTGAGCAGAGACCAGCACCAGCCTCTCTACAATGGCCTTTCAGGTGCTGTAGAGTGAGGAGGGCACCCCTCAGCCTCCTCTTCCTCCCACTAAACACTCCCAGCTCTTTCAATGGCTCCTCATCAGATTGATTCCCCAGACCCTTCCCCAGCTCCATTGTCTCCTCTGCACTGGCTCCATCTCCGTCTACACCCTTTTATTCCTTCTATTACATTGTCTTACTTCCCCACCCATAGTCCACCTGTACACCTGCCTTTGAAGACCAAATGAAGAAAACTGGAGAAGATGATGAGAAATGAGATCCAGGGTGCTGTGCACAGCTCTCTGCCATTTCCTCCAACACCTCCCATTCCGTGTATGAGAGGCCAGTGCAGCTGGAACATTCTTCTTGGTTCATGTTGGGGCTTTAGATCAAATTCCTCATTGTTTGAAGAAAGATGTTTCAGAGCAGTTTGTCTGCTTTTCCTGTTTGATACCAATTAGGACACCTGTAATTGAAGTAATATAAAAAAAAAAACCCTTTTATTCACAAGTGAAATTTGCTGTCACTGGCAATTACATTATTATATATAATTATATGATAGTACAAGGAGCAGTTAGTGTTTCTTGGACATGAAGATACTGCTTTTCAACCTCACCTTTGAAGATATCTCCATTTGATGGAACAGTTAGAAGTTCAAGTGTTTTTGCATTTAAGAAGGTGGTGGAATATCTGAAATTGGTGCATGCATGTTTTCTGGGGTTTTACCTAACTGGAGCTCAGGACATACCAGCAGATGATGAGATCATCTGCTCCACTCCTTTAGGTAATACAGGAGTGAGAAGTTGTCAGCAATGTTTTCCAGAAGGTTTGTGTATTTGTTTTTCCAATACTGGGGCAGATAGAAATGCAAAAATACTGGATTCTCCATTCCAAATCTCTGAGAAGACTCTTCTTCTTGAGACATGAGAAAATGTGGGAAGCTGAAGTGTTTATGAAGTACTTCATGAAGTCTTACAAAGCACGGGCAGTAGTGATTCTGGTTGAGTTGACATGACATTGTATCTACACCTGTAGAAATCCATTTTCATCATCCCTTCTTCAGTCCTCATATAGGTGTATGGATTGCTGCATCTGTATCTCATCAGTCAGACTGTGCTGTCTCTGTTCAAGTTTTAAAGAAAGCTTGAGAAGTTTTATGGGTTTACCCAGTAAATGCTTAAGAGTCCAGACACATACACAAGCAGTGACCTGGATTGGATTGATTTCTTACCAGTCTCAGGGGTGTTGCAGAAGAATATGGTGGTTTTTTGCAGGTGGCTGCCCATGGCAGGGATACCAACCCCTAGAGCAGGTTGCTCAGAGCCCCATCCAGCCTGGCCTGAGAAACTGCCAAGGATGGGGCTTCCCCCACCTCTCTGGGCACCCTGTGCCCGTGTCTCCCCACCCTCCTGGGGAAGAAATTCTTCCTCCTGTCCCATCTGAATCCACCCAGATGTAGTTGTAATCTATTCCCTACACTCCTATCACTGCCCAACAGACTAAAAAAGTCCCTCCCCAGCTTTCCTGGAGCCCCTTCAGATCCTGGGAGTCACAAGAAGGTCTCCCTGGAACCTTCTTTTCTTCAGGCTGAACACCCCCAACTCTCTCAGTCTGTCCTCACAGGAGCTGCTCCAGCTTCTGCTCATCCTCATGGCCTTTCTGTGGATACGTTCCAGCAGCTCCAGATCTCTCCTGTGCTGCGGGCTCCAGCACTGGAGGCAGCTGCATGGGGGTCTCCCCAGAGTGGAGCAGAGGGGAGAATCCCTTCCCTCCACCTGCTGGCCACGCTGCTCTGGCTGCAGCCCATGTCACCATTGGCTTTCTGTGTGCCAGAGCTCCCTGAGGGCTCCTGTTGAGCTGCATACACCCCAGCACCCCCAAGTCCTTCTCTCCAAGGCTGCTCTCAGCCAGTCCCTGCCCAGCTTGTATGGGTGCTGGGATTGCCCTGACCCATCTGAGGACCTTGGCCTTGCTGAGCTCCCTGAGGTTGTCCTGGGCCCAGCTCTGCAGCCTGTGGATCCCCTCTGGCTGGATCCCTTCCCTCCAGCCTGGCAGCCCCACATAGCTTGGGGTCGTGGGTCACTCCCTGAGGGTGCCCCAGTGTCCAAGATGTTGGACAGACTGGTTCCAGTGCTGACCCTTGAGAGGCTACACTTGTCACTGTTATCCACTTGGACATGGAAACATTTTTAGGCATTTTTCATGTAATTAAGATAAACTCTCCTATTAATGCCTTCAGAGTTTTTTGCTTCAGATCGTTTCCATTCACATCTAAAGATTTGTCTGAAGTGCTTCTCATTTGTAAATTTTTTTTTTCCCCCTGTGGCTGAATATAGAAGCTGATTACCAAGTTGATGAATTTCTGAGGGCTGGTGCAGGCAGTGTTAGCATCTACTTCCTGAGTGGTATTTATAATTTCTGATTACTATGTTTATAGTAGCACCAGTCCCTTTTCAATGACACATCAGCCTTTAAATAGTTCTGCAGCCCTTTACAAGTTCCAGAAAATTGACAAAGATTTTAACATCTTGTTTATAGTTCCACTCTAATTCCTTGGTAGTTGACTCTAGCACAGTATTTACTACTAGTAGTTGTATTATTTTTCCTGTTTCTGATAGAAATCAAAATATTATTATTTTTTAAAATAGAAAGCGAAAGATAAAGCTTGTTAAATTTGTTAAACAGCTTTTCAGAATTTTCATTATGCCATATTATTTTTTATTATGCAAACACAGTGTTCTTTGTATTTTAAAACACCCTATAATCACAGAATGTCAGAGGTTGGAAGATCATCTAGTCCAACCCCCTGCCAGAGCAGGGTCACCTAGACCAAGTCACCCAGGAAATAATTATAAATATTATTATATATATATATACATAATCATAAACAATTTATGTTTTTCTTCCTCTGTGTGATATTTTCACTGAGTTGCACAATTAAATGTTTTGGTGCAATTTGACCTAAAAATTGCTTTTCATTTTTTTGACTTGGGAGGGGAAAAAGAGAGATGATGGGATGATTCCTTTACTGTATTGCTTTCAACAATGACCTCAAACTGCTATGAAAGTGTAGGAGCAAGTGTGATCTGTAGTACTCTGCCGTAGAATGGGAATCAGGGGTGAGTGCAGGAAACGCAGTTATCAGAAAGGAACAGAATGTTGAGTATTTAAATTTGGGTGATGATGAGCATGAAAATAAAATGTACGTCACCCGAGAAGTGAGTGCAAAATTCCTCAGGCGTTAAGTGTGAATGGTTAATGTTGGTGAAAAAGATCTTTAATCTTAAACATGCAGAAGCAATGTAGGTAGAAATGGTCCCAGGAGATGACTGCAGAAGGTGTAATTTCCAGGTGAAGAAAATGTGTGTTTCATGGTCAGAGATGCCTAAATTTCATTGTGTACTGTGACAAGACAGGGCAAAGAGCTCAGTCTCTGTATTTATTACTAATTTCTGTATTAATTGCTAATGCTGACACATCAAATCTTCAGCTGCCTTGGCTTGGGACGTGATAGGCTTAGATTAAAAGCCTGACATTTACATGTTTCTGAACCAGAAATTCCATACCATACCATTTCTGAACCAGAAATTCTGAACCATAGAATTCCAAAGTTTATCAAGCTGTTGGTGTGAGTCACAGCAGTCTGTGAGCATCTGGAGTGCCTGCTGAGTTCTGAGTGTTGGAGGTGTTCAGCAGAGGTGCAGCTGTGAGTACCTGCTAACCAGATAAAAAACCTAAATACAATCTCAGCAATCAGGTCAGGCTTTATAAAAATATAGTGATGGTGTTCCTAATAAGGCACAGTTCATAGGGATTATCAGTGAATTTAGTGGAAAAAAAAAGATGAAGCTGTTTCCAGTGTTTCTTTGATCATGAAGTCTCAGCAGGTTATAATTTGCGGGATGATTTTTCATGTAGTGTAGTGACCAACTGAGGTCTGAGGTGTTATTTAACAGTAAATGCCACTGGATTTTACTCCTGTGGCAGGAATATTGGAGCATTCTTTCTCTTTTCATGGGATTTGTGAGTCAGACAAGTAGGCAAGGAACAGGATTTCTGACACTGGGACATTTCACACTCCTTCCATCATTTTCACGAGGCTTTGCATTATTGATGATGCACGAGTTCCTTGCTTTTCATACTGCTGACAACGACCTGCTACTAGAGAGCAATCCTTGTATAGACTTTGTCTTCTGAGAAGACAAACTTTGTTGGAGAGGTGTTCATTCCCATTCGCTTCAGATCGCATATTCCTTTATCTCTGCAGTTAGGTGGTGTTCACAGGATCACTCCTTACTGAGTTACCCACCATCTTCAAGGTCAGCATGCTGGAATTCAGTATTGGAGTTTAATCTTTCTGCTGTTCCTGTCCCAGCCCTGTGAATTTCATGGTCTCTGCACAGACTGCCTTGTTCTTTTGTTCCAAGTACCAGCTGATTTTCAGAACAGAATACTAAAGAAAAAGGACTGATCTTTACAGCACCAAAAAAATCCCAAATGATAGCAAATTTAGATTAAACTTGGACAGTTTTTTCAGAGTAGGACTGTTCCACTAAATTTTAGGGGTTTTTTTTCCCCCTTATTGTTGTTTGTAACCTCATGGAGACTTTTTGTAAATTTTTTTGTTGTTGTTGTTTTTTTTTTTTTTTTTTTTTCAAGTAAAGTGATGTTTAATAACACAAATTGAAGTGATATGAATAGGTGGTAACTTCACCTCCTACATTCTTTCAGATTCACATTACAAAATCTTGATGTTGAAGAAGTTGTTTTCATCAAAACAATATTCCAGATAGTGTTAATTAGCTTCTGGCATCAAGTGGGATTGTCATCCTCCTGTTAAAATCAGGGCTTGGCTGTCCTCTAGATAAATGAGAGACACTTGTTAACCTCTCTCCCTTACCCAAAGGGAAGAGAAGGGGAATAAGGGAGAGAGACATGGATTGGAAAAAGAAAGCCCTAAAACAGTTTTAATGAAAATAATAGCAATAAAATTGAATATTTACAAATAAATACAAACCAGTATCAAACATCACACCTGTGATGGCAGGTACATCACTCTGACCACTGGTCTGTGTGATGCTGTGGAGCAGGTACTGTGCAGGTCCCAGGCTGGACTCAGTAGCAGATGGGAACTGGATTCAGGAGCATGGATCAGGATAAAAAGCAGAAGGGACAGAGTCCTCCTCCTGTGCTGGCCACTGGAAGAGCGAGCATGGCCCTTGTAATCCGTCAGCTTTACACTGGGTATGATGGGCTGGAATCCATCACTGGTCAGTTAGGTGTCCCCTGTGCTGTCCCCTTCTCCCTGCAGCTGCCTTTCACTCTCTGCACCCCCAGTGTGGTACAAGACCCAGCAGTGACCTTGGTCCGTACGAGAACAAGTGAAAGCAAGAGCCTTTCTGCACACCAGCCCTTGGTAGTAACTATGAACAGCAAGTGTTGTCACTGCTAGAAACAGACACGGAAAAAACCATACCATTAACTTCAGATAGGGCAGGGAGTGAGAAGACACTGAGCTGAAAATCACTGAACAGAATTAGAATCCTAGAATCCCAGCAATGTCTGGGTTGGAAGGGAGCTCCAGAGCTCATCCAGCCCAACCCACTGCTGAGAGAAGGGACATCTGCAACTGGAGCAGGTTGCTCAGAGCCTCCTCAAGCCCCACCTGCAATGTCTCCAGGGATGGGGCCTCCACCACCTCCATGGACAACCTGTGCCAGTCTCCACCACTCTCCTGGGAAAGAACTTCTTCTTTAGTTCTCATCTCAATCCACTCCTGATTTCAAACCATTGCCCCTTGGCCTTTCACTCCAGGCCTTTGGAAACAGCCGTTCTCCAGTCTTTGGATCAGCTCCCTTCAGTCACTGGAAGGTGCTCTAAGGTCTCTCTGGAGCCTTCTCTTCTCCAGGCTGAACAATCCCAGCTCCCTCAGTCTGTCCTGGGAGCAGAGCTGCTCCAGCCCCCTGAGCATCTCTGTGGCCTCCTCCAACCCCACTCCATCATCTCCATGTCCTTCCTGTGCTGAGGTCTCCAGAGCTGGACACAGGGCTCCCGGGGAGCTCTGAATGAGTTCTGCTCTAACTCAAACCAGGACACCTCTCCTTTCTTACTGAACATAAAATACCTCTGCTGCTGTAAGTAAATCTGAAGAATAAGTGAGACTTGCATCTAAGGTGCTCAGGGATATGTGTGTTGCTCACACCCGCTTTCTTGTTACCTCCCCTAAGTTTATTAATGGGTTTCTATAGTCTTCTAACAAATGTTCAAGGTGGCTTTTAAGACTTTGTCCCTAAGGTCAAGTGCAGGGGAATGATGTGGATGAAGTGTGCAGTTCAATTGGTGTAAATCTGTGTTCAGTGATCTTTGTTTCGAAGCAAAAATGGCAGTTTGGGTTTCCAGTTTTATCGGGAGTTTAAAATACCAGTGTAATACCAGGATGCTTGTGACATCCTCTAATGAAGGAAAAAATGAATGAGGAAACAAAAATGCTGAAAAACTATTCTGTAGGTGGCCAAGGTTTCTGTGGGATGTGAATGATTTTGAGGTTTTTTACTGTAATAGGTCAGACCAGTCAGATAAGAATTTATATCAGGGAAATCTACTTGAGAGGTTCAAAAAATGTTGAAGGGGCTAGAACAAGTGTCTGCTGAGGAAAGGCTGAGAGCCCTGGGGCTCTTTAGTCTGGAGCAGAGCAGCCTGAGAGGGGATTGAATCCATGTTCATCCAGAGCTGAGGGCTGAGTGTCAGGAGAAGGGCCAGCCTCTGCTCACTTGTGCCCTGGGATAGGACAAGGGGAATGGATGGAAGCTGGAGCACAGGAGGTTCTACCTCACCATGAGGAAGAACTTTTTTCCTGGGAGGGTCCCAGAGGCTGGAAGGGGTTCCCCAGAGAGGTTGTAGAGTCTCCTTCTCTGGAGAGTTTCCAGCCCCCCTGGCTAGTTCCTGTGTGCCCTCTGTGCTGGATGAGATTCTATTCCATGGGCTTCTCTGTCAAGGGATTGGACTCGGATTTCTCCGGGGTCCCTTCCAACCCCTGACATCCTCTTATCCTCTGATCCCTATGCTCTGCAGTCACTGGCTTTACAGCTGTGTGGGTCCAACGGCTCTTGATACTACTCCATGTGCTGGCATTTATTTTTAGTTAGTTTAGTCTCAGTTTCTGGGCCTTCAGGAATGTCCTTAGTACTTCCAGTGAGGTCTTGCAGCACCCACATGTGGGACAGAGAATGGAGCTGCATGGAAGAGTTGTTAGGGGAGTATTTGTGTCAATGAGTATAAGAGAAGGATAATGTCAGTGAGCCATCCAGAGCCTGGCACAGGCTGCCCAGGGAGGAGGTTGAGTCCCTATCCATGGGTGTGTTTAAGGGGCATTTGTATGTGGTTTTGAGGGACATAGTTTAGGAGTGAACGTTGTAGAGCAGGGCTGAAGGTTGGACTTGATCCCAAGGGACTTTTCTAACCTGAATGATTCTGTGATTTAAATGGACAGGGATCAGAGGCAGAGCTTGGTCAGAGCAGTGGACTGAGCGATTCCTGCTGATACACAACTCTTCCCCCTTCATCTTCCCTCCTCTCCGTGCCCCAGCTTGCAGCCCGTTCCTCACCCCTCCTCTCCTGTGGCACGTGAAGCCTTGGCACCGTTGGGTCTGCAGTAAACCTGTGTCACTGTCTTCATGGTGACAGAGTCCAGGCTGAACTTGGGGCTGTTGATGGGCATTCAGCCAGTGGCTGAAGAGTTGTGCTTCTCTCTGTGACCTCCCTCAGTACTTGCTGCAGCTTTCCTTCAGGCTTTCCCTGTCCCTTCACATTCCCTGGGAGCTGGAAAGGTCCACCTCATCATGTCCGTGATCCAGATACTTGCACGTTCCACGTACCCTGACACCCTCTTTGTTAGCTGCATCATCGAAGGGGATGATGGTGAGGTGGTTTCAAGTAGCTGCTGTGACAAGGAAGGAATTCAGAGTGGCACGGGCATGATATTAAGAATATTATGGTTTAGATAGGCATAGTGTGTAAAGCTGATAATATATAGCAAGGTTTATGGCAGGATTCATGAACAAAGGTCTCAAGTGAAGCAAGTTGAGGGGTGCAGTCTGTCTGTCACTGAAATGAACTTCTGTTAATTTGAGTGCTGAAGGCTGACAATGCTTGAGCTGAAGGCACCTCAGATTGAAACTATCAGAAAAATACCTATTACCCTCGTCTCAAGTTTGATTTCTGTAGGATTTCTGTTTCTACTTCTATGAAGGAGCTTGTTTTGAACATCCCGTCACAGGGTGGCAGGGAATATTAATCTGCACAAGCGGTGAAGATTATTCATAGGGAAGTTTTTTTATTCCCATAATCAGAAGGCAATTTTTAATGTTTAAATGCTAGCTATACTAGCTACACTGGAATTATTCATCTATAAATTTGCCAAATGGAAATCGTTTGTTTGTTTATTTCTTTTTTGGAGGGAATTGCCGTAAGCACACTGTGAATGCTTGAACAACTGAGTTTTTTACAGACTTCAGCCTCTGCTATATTTTCTTTTGTTTGCAGAACCCAGTTGTCTCCAGTTCCAGCTGGTCAGAAATAGATGTACTGATTCTTGCTGGAACAATTGGCCATGTTTTGAGTTTGGGGGCAAGCAGTTTTATAGAAGAGGAACATCAGACCTGGTATTTCCTTATCAGCACACTCTGTTTAGTGCTGTGCCAGGACCTCTGTAGGAGCAATTTTCTTCTGAAGGACTCTGACCCTCAATGCAGCATCACCCTAAAACAAAATCCTGACAGCGCTGGGGCAGCCTCTGAATGCAGGAATATAGACATTCCAGCACCAGGTGGCTCAAAACTGGGGAAGGCCACCTCTTCAGCAGAGCTCCCCACAAGATCAGAGAGGTGGATGAGCTTGGCAAGCCCCTGGATCATCCTCATTTGCTGCAGGATGCTCCGTTCCCTGAATCAGACAGGTGTCCAGTGGGCTCATCGGCCAGACTTCGGGCACTGGTTGACAAGGTGAGTGATTTATTGTCATGACTGTCATATCTGAACATTCATGGGGGTTTTGTTTGGCTGTTTGTCAACAGACTCTGCTTAGAGGCTGCAAACATGAGAACTGGCTGGAGAGTGAAGGAGCACGAGGAGTTTTTGGCTGCTGTTTCATCCTGGTGTACCATCAATAGTTTATAACACTTGCCCTGCTTCACGACTTGTCTCATTAATGCCAATTATACACGATAGGTTTATCAGAGGCAGAAAATAAATATTTTCCATGTGTAAGTCAACAGTGTCTGTTTCGGGAAATTAAAAACTGCTTAATAGAATTAAACTCGAAGCAGAAAGTTCTGCTCAATTTCAGCTGTGATGAGGTCGCAGAAGACACTGCACGTAGTGCTCTTCCTTGTCTGACAGGAATTGGATATGTAGGTAGGAAAATGAAGGTTAATTTTTCTAGTGTAGGATAGTAAGTAAGGGATTTTCCTACAACTGGAGAAGGGCTTCTACTTGTTCTACTACCTTTTGGTATTGTGAAGATCTGCAGACATTATTCAGTGAATAAAAAGTACCTGATGTTTGGACTGTCTTCTGCACTTCAACTGGTGGACAAAGTATTACCTTGTGGCTGATCAGTCAAGGTTTTCCAGGCAGCAGATGGGGAGGTTGAGCTGTGCAAGGTAAAGAGAAATCCTGCCAGTGTCTTCAGAGATGTGGGTGAAATGTCATTCATCCTTTATTAGAAGTGACACAAGCAATTGGACTAATATCAGACTCGTTACATATTGGCAGCCTCACAGATAAAACCTGAATTGCTGTGACAAGCATGAATGCCAAAGACTGGAGTTGTGAGGGAGTTTATCCCATGGCAGCAAGTGTTCTGTACCAGAGCTTGCACCAGGCATTTCTCCTCTTGAGACAAGGAAGGAATATCATTCCCAATGTTAAATCCACAAGTTAAAGAGCTCCTTCATTCAGCCTGGAGAAGGCTCCAGGGAGACCTTCTTGTGGCTCCCAGCATCTGAAGGGGCTCCAGGAAAGCTGGGGAGGGACTTTTGAGACTGTTGGGCAGTGACAGGACTGGAGGGGATGGCTCAAAATTAGAGCTGTGTGGATTCAGATCAAGCCCCATCCTTGGCAGTTTCTCAGGCCAGGCTGGATGGGGCTCTGAGCAACCTGCTCTAGTGGGAGGTGTCCCTGCCATGGGCAGGGGATTGGAACTGGGTGAGCTTTAAGCTCTTTTTGAACCCTGACCATTCCATGATTCTATTAGCTAATCCAGTGTGTGAGCAGGATTTGGTGTGATTTGGTGCATCTGCATTTGGTTTATAATTAATCCTGAGCATCTCCCAGAGATTTATTTTCCCAGTAACTTCCTGAGCCAGATGTCTTCTTCAGACAGTCAGCCCTTTATTTCGGAGTGCCACAATGCCGCGGAACAAGGACTTGATATTCTTACTGCTGAAAAATTCCTTATGGTCCCCCGGAATGTTTAGTGACACTTGGAAATGTCACCACCCTTTTAAACAGTCTGTGTGAGTGCCTGCAATTGACTTCCAGAGATCCTCTCTGGGTTAGTGAGCTCCCACCTCTGCCTCCCTGGTGCCAGATATGCCTGCAGTGCAGCAAAACCAGCTCTGGGCTGTGGTAGAGCACAATCTGTAGCTGGTGTGTCTAGGGCCTCTTGATCTACTACTCTGTGTGCTGAGCTCTCACACTGCTTCCTGTCAGGAGCTTCCCAGCAACACATTCAGGTAAAACAAGGTTTTTTACACCTATCCTGGCTTAGTCTTTTTGTTGCTGTCGCTGTTGTTGAAGAGTGAGGGGAGGAAGGGAGGGAGGAGGCTGTTTTTATGTTTTATTTTGTGTTTTTTTCCTCCTGTGGTTTGGAGTTGGTGTGTATTGAAGGATTCCTACAGATCCTTGACAACAACAGAACCACGGGATGTTTGAGGTTGGAGGGGATCTCTGGAAATTCTCTGGTTCACCCCCTCAGAGCAGCTGCACAGAATGTGTCAGATCCTTGTCCAGCAGAGTCTGTGGGATATCCAACCATGGAGGCACTGCAGCCATTCTGGGCAACTGCTTGATTTTCCCTGAAACCATTTTCTTCCCTGTAAACAGAATTCCCTTTCAGTTTATGTTCATTTTCTCTTGCCCTTTTGCTGGACACCACTGAGAGGAATAAGGCTTTATCTTTTTCACACCTTCTACCTCCTGTCAGTCTGGTAGGATCCATGCTAAGCCTTCTCTTCTTGAGGCTACGAAGTCCCAGTGCTCTGAGCTGCTGCTTGTACAGCAGCTGCTCCAACATAATCCTTCCCTGAACTTTCTCCAAGGTGTCCATCTTTCTCTGTGCTATAGCTAGGCTGGGGGCTGAGCACAAGGAACAAACACCTTTTTCAACCTGTTGATAACATCAGGCAGCCCCAAATGCTGCTATGTTTGCTGGAAGGCCACATTGCTGGCTGGTGGTCACTTCAGTGTGCCCCAGGGTGGTCAGCCATCTCTGGAAGGGTGGTAAACACCTAATCTGCCCTGGTGGGTGCAGATATTTCTTCCAAGATGGAGGACCTGCCTTTTCTCTCCCTATTGAAGGTTCCCACAGGGCCTCCTGAGTTCTGTGGTGTGTGAAGACTTGCTGAGGGGACACTGTCCCCTTGTCCAGGTCACTGATGGGGGTGTCAGACAGTATTGTGTCAGACCCTGTGGTTGATCATAGGTGACTAACCTCTTGGTGGGCTTCATGCTGTGAATCTGGCAGTGGAGCCAAATTCAGGCTGGCTTTCCTAATGTAGAATGCTGTGCTTGCTGTTTGCATCCCCCTTCAGGAGAGCAGCTGGATGTCAAAGCCAGGTTGCTCTGTCTGCTTCTGCATCACAGCCTTATGCTGATCTCTTCCCACATTGAGTTACCATCCAAGGGCAGAGGCAGGTGGGCTGGCTGAGCAGCAGCAAGGCAGGGAAGGGGAGGGTGTGCACACTGCTGCTGTTGAAGTGCCTATGGAGATGAGATGTGGTAAGTTACCTGCACCTTTTGAAGTGCTGCAGACACACAAACATTTTTCTTTCTGCCATTGTCAAGCAAAGGTATAAAATAAACCCAAAACACATTCATCTTTCAAATATAATAGAGAAAGAAGCAGTAATTCACAAACTCTCACTGCTGGGGACTTCTAGAGTCTGTGGAGCAGTCAGAGTCTGTGCCATGGTGGGATAAAAGGGTGTGTCACTTAGGCTGCCTTCTCCCTTTCACTGCTGTAACCACCTCTGCTGTGTTTGGGGAGCAGGTGAAGGAGCAGAAGAACCCTTGCACAGCATGGCTCAGGCTTCTCAGAAGCTGCATCTGAGCTTAAAATCCCTGGAGATTTAACGGGTGAATGGAATACATGTCACCATGCTGACATATACCTCAGGTGCTTTATAGTGCTAAAGGATTGCTCAGTGCTAAAGGCAGAGTTTCTGGACTTGAGCAGTGGGAGTGAGGATTAGAGGAAGGCCATTGTCATCCCTAAAGGGACAGAGTGACCCTCAGCAAGTTTGCTGATGACACCAAACTGGGAGGAGTGGCTGACACAGCAGCAGGCTGTGCTGCCATCCAGAGAGACCTGGACAGACTGGAGAGCGGGGCAGAGAGAAATTGAATGAAATTTAACACGAGCAAGTGTAAAGTCCATCTAGGGAGGAACAACCCCATGTATCAGTACAGGCTGGGGACTGATCTGTTGGAGAGCAGCTCTGGGGAAAAGGACCTAGGGCTGGTGGACAAGGGGAAGCCTATGAGCCAACAATACACCCCCACACACACCCCCACACCCACACACACACCCCCACACCCCGTTGGCCAAGAATTCCTATGGCATCCTGGGATGCATTAGGAGAAGTGTGGCCAGCAGGTCAAGGGAGGTTCTTCTCCCACTCTACTCTGCATTGGTGAGGTCCCACTTGGAATACTATGTCCAGTGCTGAGCACCCCAGTTCTAGACGGACAAAGAGCTACTGGAGAGAGTCCAGCGCAGGAACACCGAGGTGGTGGAGGGAGTGGAGCATCTCCCTGCTGAGGAGAGCCTGAGAGAGCTGAGAGTCTCCTCTTTAGCCTGGAGGAGACTGAGAGAGGACCTCATCAATGTCTATAAATATGTTAAAATTGAGTGTAGAGAGGATGGAGCCAGACTCTGCTCAGTGTCATCCAGTGACAGGACAAGAGTCAGTGGGAGTCAGCTGGAGTACAAGAGGTTTAGGGTAAACACAAGGAAAAACTTTTTCCCTGTGAGGGTGACAGAGTCTGGCACAGGCTGTCCAGGGAGGTTGTGGAATCTCCTTCTCTGGAAACTTTCCAACCCCACCTGGATGTGTTCCTGTGTGGCCTCATCTAGCTGACCCTGCTCTGGCAGGGTGGTTGGTTTAGATGATCTTCTAGGTCCCTTCCAACCCCTGACATTCCATGCTTCTATGGCATATAGGTGAGCACTTGGGTCTGAGATGGTTCTCTGGTCAAGCCTTGGAAGTGTCAGTCAAAGGTGCAGCCAAATCCTTGCTCATCCTGTGGTTTGTGGAGTGCCTGTGAATTCCTGCTTGCATTTTCTTTGGAGGTTTTAAGGTATTTGTTGCTTCTTCTGCAAAGGAGAACAGTGTGGTGGTGATGTCTGTTTCTCAGAGTTTTGATCAGGATGGAGATGATGAGTTTTCTTTGTAGCATCAATTAACAGTTGGTGATGAGTTGCATGAAGTTACTCCTCTTCCCAAAATGCATTCCTGCTCTCTAAGGTTGACTTTTTGTTACTCTGTTTTTAGTGTGTGTTTAATTTGCACAGTTATGTCTCAATAGCATATTTTTAGTCATAATAAATCAGAACCTTACTTAGACCATGTTACTTTGAGTTACAGCTACTTAGGATTTTTCTACCCAGCCTCCTAATTTATCTCTCAGATAAACTAATGAACAAACTACATTCCCCCCCTGCCCCTGCCTCCTTGTATTGACCTTTTAGGCACCTGTGCTCCTGCTCACACTAATATTTTGCTTATCTGGACAGTGCTTGAGAGGGTCAGCACTTAGGACAAAGGGACTGTTGTGCAGGTTTGCATTGGAAAAATAAAGGAGAAAAGCAGAGAAAAATAATCTGCCTGTTTTTGGCTACTAGAGATGCATTCTACAGGGCTGAAATAAGGAAAATGTTTGTTATTTGTAGAGAGACTCTGTGAAACCTACTACAAAACGGGGGGGAAAAAAGACACTGGTGGAAAAAGAGCAAAAGAAAATCAGATGAAGTGGAAGAGAAGGTGCAAGCCCCAAATTTGCCTGGAGTTGAGCTTTCCTTTAAGTAGTTGGCAATCAGGTAGCTCCGTTTGGCAGTTAGGCTTGGTCAGAGATGATCCTTGCAAGGTGCCAGAGCTGCTACACAACTCACTGTGGAAGAGGAGAAGCTACTTATGTGAAGCTTGCTGAAATGAAGCTACTAATGGCATCAGCTTGAAGAGATGAGGAGCAGGAGTATGGGAAAAGGATAGTATTTTCTTTTAATAGCATATTAACCCTCCCTAAAAGCCTTTCCCCCCAAAGCTGGCATACCATGTGACTCCTGTGTGTTCTGTTATACATAATAGAATGAAAATAAATAATTAAAAACAGGCTTTTAAAATTAAGGATGCACATTAGTAATTGCTTAGACACTGCTTGTATATGCAGTAGTGAGGTGAGGTCAAAGCAGTAGAAGGAAATGTCTTCAGTCTTCATTCTGATACCAGGATCATGATTGTACAAACACAGGATATTAGAGTAAGAACATGCAGCCAGAGCTCTTTTTTTGACTTTATCACTCCTTCCCAGATTCTTTCTCAGGAAACTGTTGGTTCTTCACTTTATTGTGGTTTGATAGAAACCCACTGCATTTTAACTGGAATGGTTTGGGTTGGAAGGGACCTGAAAGCTCACCCGGTTCCAACCCCCTGCCATGGCAGGGTCACCTACCACTAGAGCAGGTTGCTCAGAGCCCCATCCAGCCTGGCCTGAGAAACTGCCAAGGATGGGGCTTCCCCCACCTCTCTGGGCACCCTGTGCCAGTGTCTCCCCACCCTCCTGGGGAAGAAATTCTTCCTCCTGTCCCATCTGAATCCACCCAGATGTAGTTGTAATCTATTCCCTACACTCCTATCACTGCCCAACAGACTAAAAAAGTCCCTCCCCAGCTTTCCTGGAGCCCCTTCAGATCCTGGGAGTCACAAGAAGGTCTCCCTGGAACCTTCTTTTCTTCAGGCTGAACACCCCCAACTCTCTCAGTCTGTCCTCACAGGAGCTGCTCCAGCTTCTGCTCATCCTCATGGCCTTTCTGTGGATACGTTCCAGCAGCTCCAGATCTCTCCTGTGCTGCGGGCTCCAGCACTGGAGGCAGCTGCATGGGGGTCTCCCCAGAGTGGAGCAGAGGGGAGAATCCCTTCCCTCCACCTGCTGGCCACGCTGCTCTGGCTGCAGCCCATGTCACCATTGGCTTTCTGTGTGCCAGAGCTCCCTGAGGGCTCCTGTTGAGCTGCATACACCCCAGCACCCCCAAGTCCTTCTCTCCAAGGCTGCTCTCAGCCAGTCCCTGCCCAGCTTGTATGGGTGCTGGGATTGCCCTGACCCATCTGAGGACCTTGGCCTTGCTGAGCTCCCTGAGGTTGTCCTGGGCCCAGCTCTGCAGCCTGTGGATCCCCTCTGGCTGGATCCCTTCCCTCCAGCCTGGCAGCCCCACATAGCTTGGGGTCGTGGGTCACTTCCTGAGGGTGCCTCATTGTTCAAGATGCTGAGCAGTACGGGTTCCAGTGCTGACCCTTGAGGGGCTCCTCTTGTCAGGCAGAGATTTACACTTGCATTTCTGAGTGGAATATTAAAATAGTTTAGAGTGTTGATAAATGGCTGGACTTTGTCTTGAACCCTATATCCCCTCTCTGGGGTGCAGATCTGATATTCGCTCAGCTGCCTATCTGCAAGAACCTTGACTGGAGAACCTTCAAACCCTGTGCCCTGTGCTGAATTAGATTCTATTCCATGGGCCTACTCTGGCAGGAGGGTTGGACTCGGAGATCTCCAGGTTCCCTTCCAACCCCTGACACCCTCTGATGTTGTGTGATCCATTTCCCCTACTTTCCAGCAGAGAGCAGTGCATCTCCTGGGAGTTTTGCTAAGGTGCAGGAGATGCTGGACTATGTAATGCATGGAGCACTGATGGGACAATTTTTCTGTCCCATATAATTTTCTCTTAAGAGTTTCCTAGCACAGCAGGTGGAACAGCTACCGGCCAAAGTCCTCATGACATACAGGAGGGCATAGGAAAGTAAACACCTTTGAATTATATATATATAATTATATAGATATATATAATAATTATATATTATATATATAAAACTATACAATAATAATAATAATATTACTATTATATAATTTTGGTCAAATCAAAAGAAAATTGGAGTTTCATAAGTCAGAGTTAATGCAAATTACAGCCCAGGCTTCCTGTTTTAACTTCTTTTTTCACTAAATTTCTTTAAGTTAATTATCTTCCATCACATCTGAAGTGTGGAAAACAGAAGATGGAGCCCTTGGCTCTCCTACTTTATGCGATACTCTTAAGAAGGTTGAATCCAGCAAAATGAGGGGGTTTAGGTCATTTGGGGTACTTGGAATATTTGCAGTGGACTTGGATTGCAGCAGGGTTTCTGCAGTTGCATACCTAGCTGTAGGATGGGTTGAGTGCAGATTTTGACCTCACCCCATTGCATTTTTCAGTGCTAATACTGGAGAAAACCACTGGAGATATAAATGCACAATATAGACAATGTGCTCCTTGAAATGCCCTTGATTATGGAATGTTACCTACTTAGGATGTAGGGGGAATATTATTTGTAATTTCCTACGCCTTTTATGCCTTATACTATAAATAAGTAAAAATAAATACATATATTTTTTACTTGGTCTAGGTGATCCTGCTCTGCAGGGGGGTTGGACTGGATGATCTTTCAAGGTCCCTTCCAGCCCCTGACATTCTGTGATTTTATGATTCAATATATATAAATAAAAAGAATATCAAAGAATCACAGAATTGCTTTGCTTGGAAGAAATCTTTAAGATCATCAAGTCCAACCATTAACCAACCACTTAACCATGCCCCTCAGCACAACATCTATATGTCCTTTAAATACCTCCAAGGATGGTGACTCCACCACTTCCCCTGGAAGCTTTACAACCCTTTTGGTGAAGATATTTTCTCTAAAATCCAACCTGAACCTCCCCTGGCACAAGTTAAGTCTGTTTACTTGTTGATTTGGGAGAAGAAACCAACCCCCACCTCACTACAACCTATTTTCAGGCCATTGTCGAGAGAGGTCTCCCCTCAGCCGCCTTCTCTCTAGGCTAAAGAGGCCTGATTCCCTCAGCTGCTCTTCATGAGACTGTGCTCTAGACCCTTCCCCAGCTTCATTGCCCTTCTCTGGACACATTCCAGCCCCTCAGTGTCTGTCCTGGAATGAGGGGCCAAAACTGAACCCAGCACTCGAGATGAGGCCTCACCAGGCCCCAGCACAAGGGCCTGATCCCTGCCCTGCTCCTGCTGGCCATGCTGCTCCTGATCCAGGCCAGGATGCCCTTGGCCTTCTTGTCCTCCTGGGCACACACTGGCTCATGCTCAGTCGGGTGTCACCAGCACCCCCAGGACCTTCTCTGCTGGGCAGTTTCCAGCCACTGCTCCCCAGCCTGGAGCTGCTGGGGGTTGTTGTGACCCAAGTGGAGACCCAGCGCTTGGCCTTGGTGGGCTCCATGTCCCTGTCCTCGACCCACCCCAGCCTCTGCAGAGCTTCCTTGCCTTCCAGCAGATCAACATTCCTGACAAATGGCATTGCACTGTCCAAATCACTGATGAAGATTAAACAGGGATTGCTCCAGCACTGAGCCCTGGGGAGGTGGGACACTTATAACAGGACGCCATCTGGATTTAGCTCCATTCACCACCCCTGTCTGGGCCTGGGTGTTTTATCCAGCACAGTGCATGCCCATCCAAGTCATGAGCAGCCAGTTTCTCCAGGAGAATGCTGTGGGAAACACTGTCAAAAGCTTTACTAGGGTTCAGATAAACAGCACCAGAGCCTTTCCCTTATCCACTGAGGGGTCATCCTGTCACAGAAGGAGACCAGGTCAGTCAAGCAGGGCCTGCCCCTCATCAACCCAGACTGGGCCTGATCCCCTGGTTGTCCTGTATGTGCCTGAATAGGAAGCCTCATTAATAAAACTGCTTTTCTGAAAACACTAGAATATTTCCCCATGCTTGTTGGAGGGTTCATAACAAGTGTCAGTGCAGTGGGTAATTTGGGAATACAGTGCTGTGGGCTCTCCCAGATGTGCTCAGCACTAATTACACTGATTTACGTGTTGTTTTTTGATCCTTTTGTTTGTTTGTTTCCCAGCTCTGAGCACAAACCAGAACTCTCCTGCTTGGCTGCAGTCTCCTTGCTCACCATCTTCTTCCTAGTTCAAAGAAGGTGCTCCTTGGCTTCCAAAATTGCCATGGCACTGGGACTGTTGGGAGTTTACAGCTACCGGGCAGCTGTTGGGAATGTCGTATTTCCGTGGCAACATGGCAGCAAGGATGTCTCCAAGTAAGTTATCCATGGACAGGTAAATGCTTCTAAAGAGATGTGAACACTTTGGGTGTCAGGGAACGAGGTGGGAGGGATGTTGAGGCTGGAATGACATTCTTGAGTATAAAACTACTCTGTAGGTGGCTAAAGACTTGTTTTTTGTGGGGTGTGAATGATTTTGAGGCTTTTTACTGTGATAGGTCAGAACCAGTCAGATAAGAAGTAATATCAGGGAAATCTGTTTGAGAGAGTCCAAGGAGGCTCGAAGGATGCTGAAGGGGCTGGAATACATCTAATGAGGAAAGGCTGAGAGCTCTGGGGCTCTTTAGTCTGGAGCAGAGCAGCCTGAGAGGGGATTGAATCCATGTTTATCCAGAGCTGAGGGCTGAGTGTCAGGAGGAGGGCCAGCCTCTGCTCACTTGTGCCCTGGGACAGGACAAGGGGAATGAATGGAAGCTGGAGCACAGGAGGTTCTACCTCACCATGAGGAAGAACTTTTTTCCTGGGAGGGTCCCAGAGGCTGGAAGGGGTTCCCCAGAGAGGTTGTAGAGTCTCCTTCTCTGGAGAGTTTCCAACCCCCCTGTCTGGTTCCTGTGTGCCCTCTGTGCTGGATGAGATTCTATTCCATGGGCTTCTCTGTCAGGGGGTTGGACTCGGATTTCTCCAGGGTCCCTTCCAACCCCTGACACCCTGTCATCCTGGGAAATCTCTTTGTCATACCCTGTATTTTTGCTGAGAGAAATTCCAAGTGCATCACCTCACTCTGTTTTCTGTGGATATGCTATGTTTAGCAGAGCACATTCCAAGCTCATAGAGGAACTTCTAGTTCTTAAAAATGCTTAGGCAGTAATCAGGAGAGTTGCATTTTTTTATCTTTCAGGTGAGTGTTCTCTAATGTGTGTCCTTTCAAGATGTAACCAAATCCTTCTGTATGTCTAGGCTGTGTTGCACAAGGATTTTTACATGGATATTAAGTTTCATATGGAACTGGTCTGTAGCTGTAAGAAAGCTGTTAGCTCTTTCACCAAGTTTTGGAGTGTAGCTAAGTGACTTGTAGTTTTATTATGATCCCTTTTACCGTTAAATTGTACCTGGCTTTGTAGCCTCAAGTTGTTTTTGTTTGTTTTTTTTTTCATGTCAGAGCACAGCAGAAAAATTCCAGAGTCAGAACATGAGAAGGAAGGGATCATGGAAAAGAAGTTGTAAACCAATCAACTTCTGAATGTAACAGGCTTTCATTTTCACTCACTCTGAATTTGATGTTGATACAAATAGTTACTGTTGGAGCTTCATAACCAGAGGCCAGAGACTCACAAGATGTGCAGAAAAGGAAAAAACCTCTGTAAGATAAGATCTTGGGACATAAAGAAGGTCTGATTTGCTAATGAGGCATGTTCTGTAGCAAATATTTGTGTATTTGTGTGCATGTGTATCTAGATATATTTACACACATTCCCACTCTCCAAATATTGAAGATAATTCCAGTTACTGGTGTTAACATTGTGTGCCAGTTTTTCTGGATGCAAAAGTAATGATAATATTTACTTAGTCTTCAGGATTTGGGTCTGAAACATGCCTGATTTCTGAGTGTAGCCTCTAGTTTTGCTTTGTGTTGAATAAAATCCTTGGAGTCCTTTCACTAAGAAGAATATTGCAGTGTTGGACAGAACATTAAACATAGCAATTGAGTCACAAACAAAATATGGTTAGAGAAATAAGCGGATCACTTAAATATTAAAGGCAAAGCATTTACTGAGAAATTATTAATTTTCTAGTCAGCATACTGACTGAAATTATAGCAAGAAAGATACAGGATTTTTATGTTATTTCACCTTAAATAAATACTGAATATGATGATTTGCTTAAATGATTTCAGACCTTTATATATCTCTGATTATCCAATAGTTTAAAAGGCTTCCCCCACCTCTCTGGGCACCCTGCGCCAGTGTGTCTCCCTACCCTCCTGGGGAAGAAATTCTTCCTCATGTCCCATCTGAATCCACCCAGCTCTAGTTTAGATCCATACCCTCCAGTCC
Source organism: Ceyx cyanopectus (assembly GCA_013401355.1). Taxonomy (NCBI): domain Eukaryota; kingdom Metazoa; phylum Chordata; class Aves; order Coraciiformes; family Alcedinidae; genus Ceyx; species Ceyx cyanopectus. The sequence goes on along the minus strand of VYZU01056241.1, from coordinate 893 downwards.
TGTCATTGCCCCACAGCCTAAAAAGTCCCTCCCCAGCTTTCCTGGAGCCCCTTCAGATGCTGGGAGTCACAAGAAGGTCTCCCTGGAGCCTTCTCTTCTCCAGGCTAAACCCCCCAAACTCTCTCAGCCAGTACACACAGGAGCTGCTCCAGCTTCTTCCCATCCTCGTGGCCCTTCTCTGGACACTTTCCAGCAGCTCCAGCACTGGAGGCAGCTTCATGGGGGTCTCCCCAGCGTGGAGCAGAGGGGGAGAATCTTGCCATTGTGTACTGTGGCACACTGGTCCCGCCTGTGGAGAGATTCTGGTCTGGTTCTGGTAAAAAAACCCAAGAGACCAGCCAAAACAAGCCCATATCTCTTCCTGTCAGCACAGGGTTCCAGCACGGCCCTTGCAGCAGCTACTTATGCTAACACATGGACCTTAGAGCACCTTCCAGTGCCTGAAGGGAGCTGATCCAAAGCCTGGAGAGGGGCTGTTTCCAAAGGTCTGGAGTGAAAGGCCAAGGGGCAATGGTTTGAAATGAGAAAGAAGTGGTTTGAGATGAGAACTAAGGAAGAAGTTCTTTCCAAGGAGAGTGGTGGAGACTAGCCCAGGTTGCCCAGGGAGGTTGTTGAGTCCCCATCCCTATGATTCCATGATTTCTCTGGCCCAAATCACAAGGACTAGCAGAGCAGACCTGATTTGGCCCAGATCACCTCTCAAACACATTTTGTACTGGAAGTATCCCAATACAGCATGTCAAAAAGCAAATGGTAAAATTGTGTAAGTAGATTTTCAGATGTTATCTGTTGTGTTGATCACATTGTGATCCAAGCTTATCTTATTATCATGTCAGTAATAAACGGTGAAGGCATATTTAAAATGCCACCAGGAAAAACAAAATAAACCAAAC
>VYZU01056240.1:0-47252 GCA_013401355.1 Ceyx cyanopectus | reverse complement strand
CTGTGATTCTTTGATTCTGTAAAACCTATTAAAGAATTCCAAGAAGAAACATCTGTGAGGACAATGCTCTGAACATTTTATTAGGATCTAGATCCAATTGGCAGATGATTATTTGAGGTCTGTGTGTGAAAGCCATCTTCTAGAAGTTAAATGGTATGTTTGGTGTGTGGGTGTATGAATACCTTTGTATAGACTTACATATATGCGTGCATATTTTTACATTTGTAAGTAAAATGTTTTGTTTCTCCTTGCTAGCTCTTAATTGTGCAAAACTAACCTGACTAAACCAGAAATGAATTGTTTTGTGTATTACTATCCCTAGGAAAGTTTTGGAAGTTAGAGGCAGCTTTTGGGTGAGATTTTTCCATGTTAAGAAGATCTATTGAGGATATCTAGGGAGAACATACTCCAGTTCTTTGAGCTGCAAATTGGATTCTTGCCATGATTTTTTTGTCTGAAGGACAATGGAATTTGACTGTATTGAGTAAGCACTACTAGTTAAAAGATGTTGGTAAGAGGGTAATCTCTTGCAAGAGGAGAGATTCACTTTATGTACTGTACATCTTTTTCCAAAACAATACAAAAAGTCTGAAGTCTCATAGATGGAAGATAACCACAGCAATTTGTAATTTTCTGGAAAGGGCTGCGGGAATAACAAGCATGCATAAATCTAAATCCAAAAGTGGCTGTCTTTCCCCTTCATAATCATATTTAGTAAGAGTCTAAATTGCAAGATTACCCCTGAATCCCATGAAGCTATTTTTATGAGAGCCAGCTTCTGAAGGACTGTCCTTTAAAACTTTCTGCAGCTTAGTATTTGTTAATAGTAGATGTGCTTCTGTAGGAACAAAATATTTCTCAACTAAAGTCAATATATGTCATACTACATGATGTGCTGCCCAGAGACCATGTACATATCTTCTTTGGCACTAAACTTCTTGTCTTCTGTATCTTCAGATATTGTAGATGTGTAATAGCCAGCAAATGACTTACTCCTTACTGTTGTTGGTCTTTCTAAGAGTAAATATGAAAAATGGAAATGTAGTGCAAAGCCTACTTGCCCCAACTTCCTCTGAAGATGCTAATTAAAGGGATGTCAGATTTTTAAAAAGCATGCAGAATCAGTCCAGGAAAATAGCACTGCCAGTAGCTGTTGCTGTGTTGAAATTCTAGACAGTCCCTGGGGATAATGGAGGAAAAAAAAATCTGCTGTGATTGCAAAAAGAACTGACTTAAACCAAAAGCTAGCCTTGAATGTGAATGACACTTTCTTTCCTCAGATGATAGAGGAAAGAAATTAATTTCTGGTTGAAACTAACTTTGTGCTAAAAAATCCATCAAAAAAACCCAACCCAGTGATGGAGATCTACCTATAAAAAAAAAAGAAAGAAAATAATTGAGGAAAACAGAGAGATTTATAAAGTATGTACCTGAACCCAAGTAAGAAACACAGATGAAAAGGCAGGTACAAAGGAAGGTAGATGGAAGTAGGAACTCAGCAGATTGCTAACTTGTAAAAAGCATGGTTGTAATTTGGGATGCAAATTAAAACTCTGTAATAAAGAACAAATGATTATAAACACTACGTTTCTTCCCCCCTTGGCAGGATACGTAAACATGAACAGATATGCCAACTTGTTCCCTCCATATGTTTTTGCAAGTGCATTTTTGTTTGATATGGAAGAGAGGCTTTTCTGTGATGTGATCTAATTTTTATATTACAGTATGTGACTTTAAGATCTGATTTTTTCTGGGAAAAGAAAAATTAATCTGTCCTTTGTGAAAACAGAAAGGACAATGTTGTTGGGTTCTGCTGTTACTCTTGTAAAGGTTTTGCTCTTTGAATCTTTGAGGTCCATGCTTTCCCTCTGTCACACCTTGGAACTGTCCTGATCTTTGTTCATCCTTTTATATGGTGGAAGTGGTCTTTTGGCTCAAGTGAAAGCTTGTTCTGTGTGGATCACATGTTTCTGTCAGGCCTGTTTAGCCCAGTGTAATAATAAACCACAAACGAGTTCCAAAAAAAGTGCCTCTGCATTTCAATTTGTTTTCTTTTAGCATAACTTCAGAGATCAGAATGTAAGATGAAACACAAATCTGCTTTAGTTGGCCTGTATCCCTGGTGTATTATGACAAGTGAATTATTGCAGGCTTTGTGGGAATACTGTATGGGGTATATTATGGCCCTGAGAGTTTGTAGGTATCTGGAGGAAGAAAGAGATTTAGCTATTTAGTCTATAAGTCATGTCAGGACGCACCACTTGTGGCACAGAGTGTCTTCAGTGGCAAAGTACAAGGAACTCAGTGACATATAAGCTCTTTCCTGGCCTCATGCTGTTGAGTTGAAATATTAGGATCATGGTATTGAAACCTGTCAGCCAAGTCCTGGTGTCACAGTTGTCTGCTGCCCTGCCATGGGTGACAGTCGCCTCCCAAAGCAGCGTGTGCTGAATGCAAACACCCAGGTTCCTGTGGCTGAAGGTGGCCTGGGAAAGGGAATCTGCCTCTATGAGCCTCTGTTCGTGTGTGCTTGTGGTTTTGAGTTCAGGGACAGCAGGAGCCCAGAGCAGGGAGAGGTGGAGTCACCCCACCACTGCAACACCAGTTGTTTCATTGTGATTTTAGGTGGGCTGGCAGCCCTGATGCCCAGGGTGCTCATTATTTCCCACAGTGAAACTCTGGGTTTTATTTTCCGCAACTTTTCCAAAACTTTACTTAGGCGAATTTTCCGTGCCTTGGGCAGGTTTTTATTTCTGAAAATATCAAGTCAAAGGAGTTCTGCTGTTTATGAGAACAAGACTAAGGGTAAACAATGCCTTAGTTTCCAAGGCTAAAAAAGATTAGTTGACCTTTTCTTTGGGAAGTTCAAGTGCCTCGGAGCTTTGCAGTAGGGGCTCTTGGTTTGGCACAGGAGCTGCCTTTATGTCAGGGATGTGCTTTTTGGTCCTTTAGAGAAAACCCACTCATGATTTGCCAAGTTATAAACAGTTGAAAACTGCAAGTTATTTAAACTCAGAAGAAACTTGTTAGAATTTAGCAATGAAAATCTCTGTGGTTTGTTGGAGCCTCCACAGCTTCCTGTGCTGGACAGACCTGGCATCACATGCTCCAGGCTCAGGATACAGGGATAGTGCCAGAAGGAATTTGTAATGGCCCTTTTCCACAGCTTGGTCTGCAGCATGGTCATGGATCATGTACACACATCTTTCTTGTGGCTCCTCTGTCCTTTGCACCCAGACAGGCTGGAAGAGGAACAGTGTAGTAGAGAGACTGAGAAATTAGGTGAGGAAGATGACCTGCTGGACTGTAGGGTGAGAAGGGGACTATTTGAACATGGAGTTTAGGATGAAATGCTGGGGAAGTGACAATACTGAGGAGATACTGGGTTTTGAATTTAAGTGCTAGGGTGTGTATCTGTGGGAGATGTCTTGCTCTATCTCATGCAGATATATTTCTTTAGTAGTGCAAAATGTACTCCCTTATACTCTTCCTAGAAATATCTTCATGTTGCTGCTGTTACTGTTTTTTTGCATTCTAATACTTCTGGTATTCGGTGAGTATTCACAAAGGTTCAGTAGCCAAGATATTTATATTGCTGTTCCTGTCATTGGCATACATATGGTTTACATAGCTGGCATGACAGTCTCTTTCTTGTGCAGTGGGGGATTACATTCATGCATGGCTTACTTGGCTTATAATTAATCACTGATAATTGCCATATTCGCTATTGTGAGATCATCACCAAAGAGCAAGGTTAATAAGCAGAGTGTACAGGATCTATCTGTCTATCTATCTATCTATCTATCTATCTATCTATCCATCTATCTATCTATCTATCTATCTATGGTTTTCACAGGCACACATTGCAAGCTTGGAAGAATGGAGAAGACATTGCACTTGCTTTTGGAAAGTCTTTTGTGAATTTATAGCAACATGGATTCTCCTCCTGCCCCCACATTTACTTAGGATACCTGCACACTGATGGGTTTATTTTGCATAGGCTGTGCAAGCTCAGATCCTCTACTCAGTACTGTGCTTTACAGGGCTGTGCTAGCAGCCTGACAGACCTTGGTCTTTGGAAGAACATCTTCCCTCCAGTCTCTTCTCCTGTGCCATCATGGGCATTTTATAGCTCTTAGTGTTTGTTTCTCAGTCTCTCTTGGCTACCAGCAGCCCAGGGTCCCAGGTCTGGGTGATGCTCTGCGGGTTCAGCAAATCTCCCCCTGGCTCTAACTGGGGCCCTTTGGGAGAAGCACTGGCTGGCTGCTGAGGAGCAGGACTAGACTCAAGTGTGAAGTGCTGATGTCAGCAGCACCAAGGGAAGCTTTCTGTAGGCAGACAGAGCCGGCACGTTATTTAAAAGTCCGTGGGGCCTTGTTCAGTCAAAACAGAGCCACTGCCAAACTGCTAATTGTAGCCGTATTTTTCCCTCCTGCCTTCACAGGTTGGGAATGGAAATTCAAGCCTTTGCAGAGCGTCCCGCCTCCCGTGGCTCTGGAGGGACTCTAATCTGCTCCCACCTCCTGCAGTGCATGGCTAGCTAGCTGGCTGACAGTTTTCAGCATCACTTTTTAAGAAATTTTTCTTTTTTTCTAATGCTTCCTTTACCTTGGCTTGACATATGGTTTTGCTTTAAGAGCAAAAAGGTTTTCCATAGGCAGCTGGTGAGCTCCCTGAACACGTTTCTCCAAAACAGAAAACCCTAGAAGACATCAATTCCCAGCAGAAGGGTTACTTACATACAGCTGCAGAGCACTGCTTGAAGGTTTTGGAAAAGAATATTGTAGTCAGCTGACATAATTTAGTCACTTTGATTAGTTTCTTTTGCCCCATTGTTGAATGTCCTGAATAATGACAAATGAGACTTCTTGGAAGATCACATCTATATACTCTTAGGTAACAACCAGAAAATAAATAATCATTTGTTTCAGAGCTAAAACCAGGGAAAATGTCCCCAGGATACCACCAGATTAGCTGGACAGCATTTAAAACAAATGTAATTACGAAATAGATGTATTCTAGCCAAAAGTATTGTTTGAAAAAAGGGTTCTCCTATGCTTTCCAGACTTGAATAAGATGGGAAAAGGTTCTTTCTGTAAAGGAAACAAGGGAATTAAAGAGACAAAGGCTAACTGAAGAAACAAAACCACATCCATTCAGCCACAAGTTTTCTTTTATTTGAAAGCTTTTGGAAGAATGGGCAGGTTGTGAAGTCAGAAGAAAAGAATGTGTTTCTTCTTGAGAATAGGCACTAGATATGGTAAGTTGATCCGATTTCTGTATCTTTAGACAGAAACTTGTTCTTTCTTCCAGGAGCTCTGTTGCTGCCACTTGAATCTTACCTGGCTGTAGAGCTGATCAGCCCTGTCAGCAAGTGCTGCTCTTTGCCAGACACTCAGCTGAGCTTTAGCAGTACAGGCTGGAGAGGCAGCACTGCCTCTGAGCTGGCATTTGGTATAGGGCATCTCAGGAACATGCTGTGGGATTTTTTTTGTAAGGGAATGTCTGACCTGACTATTTAGAAATCTCTATTTTTGGTTCTTCCTCTGCATTAAATAGAGCCATTCATGACAGTCTGCTCACATGCTGGGTCTTTCCTGTCCCAATTGTATTTTTAAGTGGCTGCTTGGGCCAGCTAGCAATATTCCTTTTCAAGTGTAGAACTCTTGGTTTTCCCATTTGGTTTCTTGTGGTCTTTAATGTTTGCACTCACAGTATATGTCCGAGTTCCTGACTAGAGGCACCAAAAAAAAAAAAAAGAAAAAAGAAAAAAAGTGCTCCATGGGTGGCAATCCTGTCTGAAGGAGCACCCCAAAGGGCAAGAGGTCTCTAGGAGTGCCCACTCTTCTTCCTGCCTGCAAGTTGGATGTACCTTGTAATAACCTGTATTTCCACACTGGTGAAGCAGCTCAGGCCAACAGTCAGAGTGCCTGGGAGAAGGTTTCATGACAGCTGACTTGCTCCTTTCCTTTCTCCTGCTGTCTTGGGTGCAGGAGAGTGTGGGAGGTGGGCTGCTGTGCTTTCACACTGGGTCACACTCAGTACTGCTGCAGCTGTGCTGGGCCATCAGGGAATCTCAGCACAGTCATGCAGAGTTTCCTCACTTGTTTTCCTCTTTTCTGGACTACCCTGGATGCAGAGCAGAAGTAAATAATAAGTTAATGTGTTTGAATTTTTGTCCCACTAAATCCAGGATCTTCTTACCTTGGCAAGTTACTTTTGCAACAGCAAAGCTATGCCTACTTTTTTTTCCATCATGGTTTTTTTCCACCTACTCTTTTTCATTTTTTTCTGAGAACAACTCTAGCTCAGATCAAAACTACAGAGGGAAGATAATTTCAGTCAGTGATTAAATTGTAACCTGGAGGCCAATGCACCCAACAGTGAGAGCTCATACATGCTGGCTGGTACTGTTGGGCTTATAGTACCTTATGCTTGAAGCTAGAGGCTTTGCTCAAGACACCATGGCCATGGATAGAAACAAGTGGTTAGGAGTCTCATTAAAGGTGTTATTACAATTTTATGATTATGGCAAGGCTGATTTGTATCTAAAAAGAAGCTTTGATATGGCAGGTTACTATTTTTATTAGCTGTTCATTACTGAGATTCATTTCCTTGAAAACACTCACCTGAGATAAACTGAATGTTGTTTGATTTTAGCTGAAGACAATATAAAAATATTAGTAAAGGCTTATTTGGTATTTTGCTATTAGCAATGCTATATTAATCTGTATGGGGCCATTTTCCCTTTCATGCCAAAGGTTCATGCATTTATTTTTATCCTGTCTAGATGTTGGAAAGTGATTTTTGCCATGGGCAGATGTGACATGTCAACAGCCTGATGGTACATTTCAGAAAAACAGAACTCCTGACCTTATTTTTAATAATAATATGGATCTGCTCAGCTTCTTCTATTAAATAGAAGCCTTCATTTCATTTTCCTGAAATGCCTAAATCTTATTGTTGAAAACTGTGGAAGAAATAGGTAGCAGTTTAGCAATTTAAAATATTAGATTATGATAATCCAATGTCAGTTTATCTTAAAATAGGAACAAATTTACAAAATTGTTGTTCCTGATTAATTCTAGACTGATATTTCTTTTCAATGGCATCAAACTTAGATCTTTAAACTCTCTTTTTGTCAAAACCACAGAATTATGTCAGGAAAAATAATAGGAAAAAGTTACCATGATTTCTCAAATTGAAAATCTCCAAAAAATGGCTCAGTGGCTTTTCAAACCTCTGTAAGGAAAACCAGCCAGACACACTGGACTGAATACTTGTGTTTTAAACTTATAAATGAGATTGTGAGGTGATAAAATCAGCAGGATGATTTTTAGACAGGAAACTAAAACGGCTTGTGCCTGAAGTGCTAAAATGTGATAACCATTGTATGTATTTTTAAAGTGGGCGTGAAAAATCACAGCTCTCAGCTTTCAATAAAGAAAGAACAGGAAATTCTCAATAAAACAATAAAACCATAAACCTTAAAATATGCACGTGCAACAGGTGCTGATATGTACAACAATATTAGAATGCAATAAAGTGCCTCACTATTGTCCAGAAAGAGCCACAGCCAGGAGAAGGCATTTGGCTGCATTCTGCCCTTGACATGCATTCATTTAGAGATCCAAAGCAAACATATGTTAGATAAAGAAGGGGAATTTATTTGGGAAAGAGAATGGAAAGCGTGTTCTGGTTTGATTCACTTGCTTTAGTCTATTGAAAGGTTTCTATTGTTTTGGGTTTTTTTTTCAGCTCTTTTTTGCCTAACAGATGATATACCTGGAATATATCAACCTTTCATACCCAAACTTTCTGTGACTATGATTAGTTTCCAGACATGCTAGTGAGCTGAAGACTGCATGCATCTTGCCTGCTGTACAAAACAATGGAAGCAAACAGGCTTTGGTTTCCTTGTCTCTGAGAGCTCTTTCTGCCCTGATCCTCTTAGAGCCAGACTGCCTTCCTGGCACCAGCTGCAACTGAGAGCAAAGCTCAGCATGTCTTGTGGCCTCTTTTTCTGGGACAGAGCAAGAGTGGTGTGAGAGCAGAGGGGAGGTCCACTCAGTGAGCATTCAGGTCAGTGACCATCCAGCTGCTGAGAACTGGGCTTGGAGAGGTGAAGCTCTGAATCCTTTCTCATGTCTCTCTGCAATTGGCTTGGTGTGTAGCTGAAGGGTATATACTAGATAGGGACACCAAGTAACACCAAAAGGAGACCGAAAATGGAAGATAGCACTGCTGTCCCTTCCTATCCATTCTTATTAGCACAAAAGCACTGTTAAAATTGTGACTGTAATCTTTAAACTGTTCTTGACACTTTATCTTCATGGCATCACTTGCTGAAAGCACAAGTTGTCTGCCCAAACCCTCATTTTCTGGGTTGACTGTAAAAATCCATGGAAATTTATTTAACCCTGGTCTAACCAGATGTTGTCTATGTCTACCAGATGTAGACTGCTCCATTTCTCAGATTTACCAGCTGGTTCAAGGTTATGGTTTAGGTGAACAGCAACCTAGAATCAGATAGATCCGTTTTTGGTGCAATGTGCAGCTCTACATGTGGAGTGAGAGCTGCTGGAAAGCTTTTTTTTTGGTGTAGATTTATAAGTATTTGCTCCATATTTACTTTTAGAAAACCTCAATGATACTTTAACCTGTGGGATTGCCTAGATCCCCTAGACAAAAGTAGAGTCTGTATATCCAATCCATTTCTCTATAACCTACTCTGTATTTGTGGCTTGCCTTCTGGGCCATACCAGGAGGAGGTACCCTCACCTTAAATAGAACCACATGTCAGATAATAATCAGCCCTTGGTCTTTGGTGAAACAACCACCCCTTTTGTGAACATTGTGTTTTCTAGTGATCATGGCCAAGACATTACCAATTCCCTTTGTAATGAAGGAAAGTTAATGGAACATACTTAAATAGATCCAGTATTGTAGTAAATGGAAATTGTGAAATGGAAACTGCTTCTAAAATTAAGGTATTACATTGTATACCCATTTCCAGAATTTAAAAATACACCAACATTTTAGTGCTGTGATTAAAATCAAATGCAGTAGCAATTGAGTAGCTGGGTCCACTTCCTTGTGGGATGTCCATTTTCAGGTCCTCCCTGTGAGAACTAGGCTTTGTATTAGAGATACTTTTTTAACATAATTTTAAATGGTCATTATTATGACTTAGATATATTTTCAGTATTACATTGAAGTCTGCTGGTTTTGAAAGTATTTATAAAATAGAGTGTGCATGTTCACCTGAAAGGAGGACTAAGGGTATGAAAGGAGATGAATGATGAAAGAAGTGCTAATGGGATGTTTCCTGCACATAGTGTTATTATATTCACAGAGTGGCCAATCCACTGTTCACTGAGGTCTACAGAAGAGCTCCCATGTCAGTGGGCCCTAAGTCCTTAGTTATGAGGTCTGAAGGGATTAGAGAGGAAAAAGAGACTTTGACTTCATACAAGGAAAATAAAGCAAGTTCGGAAGATGAGGGAGAAGTAGTTTTCAAGATTCTTTTTTTTAACTGAGGAAAACTTTAGCTTTTGAAACACTTTCAGAAACTACTAAAAGGCTGGTTAAAAAAAATGGCTTAAAATTTAATTTTCCTTTCTTTGTCTGAATTACCTACTCATGATCACTTGTATAATTTCAGGATGGAGACAGCACAAAAGTCTCCACAAGTGTACTTTACTACATGTCCTGTGTATACCTGAAAAAAGGCTTTCAGACCACTTTACACTGTATTGTTTCAGTGGAAAGTAGCTTGAGCAGCTTATACAGATGGACCTATAAAGGCTCTTGTACCTTCTCACTTTTTTTGGTGGGATGCCACGCTCATCTGAGCACTGGTACTGTGATAAAGAAGCAGTTACACTGGAAACTTCTGCCAGTGTAATTATGCAAAGCAACAAAATCTCTCTGGTGCACACTGTAAGTAATACCCAACAAGTATTCTATATAATAAACAGGTTGAGGACCACCACAGACTTTTCCCCCCACATGAATTTCTTCATTGTTGCTCTGCTACAATTGCCAAACCACTGGTTGTAAAGCTTCCTTCAGTCCCTGCTTTATTTTCCTGGTGGGTGCCACAGCCTTATCAACATGCATTATGCACAGTGGCAGTCACCACTGCTTTTTCTACCTTTCCTTACTCTTCTGCTATTGAAATCCATCACTATTACCCTCTGTAAAGGAGCAGATCTGCAGGTTTGTTTTTTTTCCAGTCATCAATAAGCAAGTATTTTTCCTGAGAAAATCTGTGTGAGAACTAAGAGAAAGGATGTGACACTTTATTAAGAAGAGAGCTTGAGCTGAAGAAAAGAGTCTCAAATTTCTATTATTCTTTAAATACATCCCAAACTGTCTGCACTAGCCTTTGTTGGCAGTGAAACATAACATCACTCAGTGCCCTGGACTCTGCTCCAAAGGCTGCAACAAATTTGTTTGCCTTTTCCTTTAAAATGCTAACTTAGCTGATATTTTATGATACAAGATTTAGAGTGGCATACAGAGGCTCCCTTTTGGAGCAACAAGCTGGGAAGTGCAGCAGTGTGAAACAACAGTCAGTGCCTCCACCGTGGGGTGGGTTTTGGCGAGAGGGTGTGAAGCACATCTGGTCTGCAGCTCCTTTCTCTGGGAACGGCTCAACTCACACTTTTTACACTTGGCCTGTGTTGACTGAGAAAGCTCATTTGACATGCACATTTGAAGGGCAATGCTGATGAAAAGAGTGGGACTTTTTTTTTTTTTTTTTAAATGAGAGCTTTTTTGCCTTTGTTTTTTTCAATACATTATGAAAGAATGTTAATGTTGGCTGACCAATTTGAAATCAGTGCATCAGGAAAGCTGATGCAGTACAAATCAATGAAGGTAATAACAGAAGATCATACTCATGGCTTTCTAAAATCACCAAGGGGTGATTTTGGAAAATCAGAAAACAGATAATTTATGACCATCTCATATTCTGTACTTTCTTCATTTGTCTTCCTATCATTCCTGGGATTATAGTTTTGACACCTGTTTAATATCTACCCACAAACATCTGCTGCTTTCTTTACTATTTTTGTTGCAAATGTTCGGCATGTATAGCTCTCCAAAAAATGAAAGTTAACTCTTTGGCATAGGGGAGCAGGCTTCCCTCTGTTACAAAGCAGAAATGGCCTCATTTCAATGTGTTTAAAGCTTCTGGCCTGTAATGTTAGCATACTAAAAAACCTTATCCAGAAATATCACATTATTTTTCAATCTGGAGACTCAAACAGGGAAAAATCTAGATGTTTCATATATACAGTTATTGAGAAGGTATATTTAAAAGTAAATACTGGATTTTCACTCTCAGCTTGTCAGACTTCATTCACTGCAACAAGTCCTAATGCCTGTTCACCAAGTAATCTTTCTGACTTTGCTGAATGCTCACTGTGGGCAGAGGGCATTTGCTATAGAGCCAATGAATTACATTGCATTTGTTTTACAAAGTATATAAGAACTGCTGAGTCAGACATGGTATTATGTTAGATGACACTGTCTTTTCATCCAGTTAATTTTGCCCATCCATGTGGTGTGGCATTGCAAGAATGACTGCGTAATGAAAATATTAGGATGGTTTCTGACTTGTTTCCCCTTGAACACTTATGCTGAATACTGACAGGATGAGAACTAATGCTGAGTTTTGTCTGCTGTTTCCATTTCTGACAAAATTACTCTCTCCACCCCATCTACCTTGTTCAGCTTCCAATGTTGCATTCAGTCTTTTCTCCCTCATAGACATGGAGGCTAGTGTTAATCTTGTTTATTCTTCATCTGGCCTGTGTACATAGGTGAATGTGTGTATGGCTGTGGTGTGTTTCCTTCCAAGTCTGTCTCCATAATGGGATCTGTCTTACCTAACTCTTTAACAGTTAGATATTCAGTCTCCTCCCCTTAATTATCAGTCATCCTTCCAAAAACTTCATTCTTCCCATTGTACGGCAGGAATGATAAGCCAAACTTTGCAGATAGTGATGTGAATTTCATTTCACATGCTCCTGTTTTAACTTTGGATATGAATATCATGTGGCCATTGGCTTGCATGGTACTCCCCTTGCCACCTCTTGTATGTCTGCTCCTTATAATTCTAGTGCTGGCTTCTGTTCGTGTGGTCTGCAAGGTTCAGTCTTGTTGAACCATGGACTCAAGGACAACTCTTCTCCTGCCTCCAATTTTGGACCTTCTCTCTTCCTCTTCACTCAGCATTGCCTTTGCTCTCACCCATAGGTGATCCTTTGCTCTTCCCAAACTCAGAATCATTCCATCTTCCCATAAATTTTGAGTATTTTGAGCATATGCTGAATCTGAGTCTGATTTGTCATAGATTTGAATTTCCTCACTGATCATGATTTCAGTGGGGTTATGCTAGAACTGTAGCAGGAATATGCATCAGTATTGTTGTTTCAATATGCTGAAACATATTGGAAATGCTTCAGTTTGGCTTTTGGACACCAGAAAATCAATAAGGATGAAAAATTTGAAGAACTAGTTTTTCTGGTAATTTGTAAGACTGATTCCCTAATGATTTACAAAAATGTAAACCCTGCCTAAAGATGTTACTGAAGTTGAGCTGGTTGTAACTATATTCTTTTTGCTGGAATGCTCTGGGTTATGCTGAGGGTCATCCTCATAGCATTTTCTGTCTGTGGGAGGTCACAGAAGGACTCTGTCCTCTGGGTGGTTTCCACCTCTCACCAGCTACCAACAGCTTCATTCTTTTATTGGATAGTGGGGCCAAATCAATTGGGAAGAGATGAGGTGAAAGGGTCATCTATTAAAAACAGACACAGAAGTAAACAGAATGGGATTCCTTAGGAAACCAAGTTGAAAAAAATAAGAATAACCTAGAATGGCAATGAAGTGATTCAGCTCCAGCACTTTGGTTTGTGTATAATATTTTCAGTGTTTCCTTCTTACTTGAAATTTCTTGGAACAGAAATGTCCAATTACAATTCCAGAGAGCATAGCAGAGTCTTTGCATTCATTAAACAAACAGAACTATAGCCAAATTAATCACTGGTCATTTTCAAGTATGAGGATTTCTAGCTTAAATGAGAGGGACACCAAACATTTTAAGGTCAAAACCAATATGAAATCCTTTTTTTCAATAATACTTGAAACTGACTCCTAAAATCATTATTGATAGTTTAGAAATACATTTGAGTTGGATGCCATCTTCTAATTCAGTGGATGTTTTCTATGCTCCAAATCGTGGATTTTTGGGAAACTCAGTTTAATTAATCACCAATGATATTTTGAAAAACACTTATTCCACTTTCATCTTCTGTCAGTTTTATCAAATCTTTACAGCTGATAAATGCTGGGCTTGATATCTTTAAATAGAAAATATCTTAAATGCTTAGTATAGTACCAAAATGCACAGTCATTTACCAGATACGGTGCAATACTGAAACTCAGAAAATGTACCTTTGAAAGCCTTTAAAATCTAAAAGTATCTGCTTGATTGAAATGATTGATGATGCTTGTCTTAGAAAGTGTATAATGTCTCACTCCCACTGAGTTCAAAACTTTACAGCCAACTACATCTCAGCTGGAGAAGACCTTAAACAATAGTGAAATAAATAATGGGAAAAGCATAGCTCTTCTGGAGGATTTTTGTGGGTTTTGGTTGTTTTTGTTGGTTGAGGGTTTTTTTGTTGGGTTTTTTTGGGTTTTTTTGTTAAGGTACTTCTTCCTTGTGGTGTGAAACTAGGAACCAGATGTGAGACCAGGATATACTCAACTGGGTGGTAAGATTGCATCCTGCAGGCCAATTGGATATCTCACTGAACAGGCTGATTCTCCTCCTCTCAAACTTGATCAGAGAGGTATGTCAATGAAATTATCACTAAATTAGGTGGTTAGCACTTTTATCACTACCTCTGCCTGTCCATTGTATCTCTGCCTGTCAGATCTTGTCTGAATTCTGATCTGCAGTCATGAAAAGGATACTTCCTCTCCCAGTAAATCCGTTTCTATTCAAACAAAACAGATCCTGAATGGGGAGACACAATCAGGGCTCTTTCAAAAGTGAAACAGTTAGGGCTGCCATATTTCTGCTGGCTCAAAAACCAGCTGAGTAGGATTTATTTGCTGGCAGATGGAAGTGATGATGAAAGCGGAACTTTTTTGCTTGGGTGACCTCCAAATCTTTACCTAAACAATACCTATTCCGTAGCAGGAAAGGCAACAAGTTTCAGATGCATTTTTAAAAAAGGAGAGTTCTTTCACATTTTGTAGGTTGATCAGTATTTTTTGGTTTACTCTTTCTTATTTTTGTTTTGTTTTGTTTTTTAACACTTGGACCTAGATGTGTCCCTTTAGGCAAAGTGTCTGCTCAATACAAATTCAGTGGCATATATCATATCCATCTCCAGTTATAGCTGCACATAGTTACAGTGTGAACAAAAGGGAAAGTGTTCTGATTAAATAGCTCTGACTTTTTAGTTTGGCTGAAAGATCCACCAGATTTTATTGACTGTACTAATTCTCCTTAATTAAGCCCTTTGCGTAAGACTGGTGTCTCCAAATTTGTGAATGTGTCAATCAGAGCAGAACAAAATGAGGTTTCCTGTTGAGATCAGACATCTCCACCCAGAAGTTGAATCCACTGAAATGAGCCAAGCTCCATGAATTGTGCTGTTCAAACCCATTTTGAACCCCCCACTGCCTTCTCATCCTGTATCTGATTCTCAGGCTTGAGCTGGCTCTGCTTTATAATTATTTTTGGAGACTCTGAAAGCTTTTAGTCTTTTCTTCAGAAACTATCCTTTCCATCAGCAGAAGCTGAGCACTTTCTTCAGGGATGTCCTATTTTCTCTTATAATGAAACCACATTTTGGAGGTTCTCCTGCAGAGCCCCATTCTCCTGAGATGCTGCCTAGGTCATCTGAAGAGCACATGCTGTTCTTCAAAGGTGCTATTGACATTGCAGTTCAAAGACCACCTCACTGAAATCAGTGCCAGGGCATGCAGGATACCCCTCAGAGGTGGGAAGGCCACCCCAACCCTGTCTGGGTGAATCTGCAGCACTGGGACAGCAGGAATACGAACACCTGAACTCCAGCCCTGTGGCAGGGTTGTGGTTTATTATTTTCTGGTCATGAGTAGACACCCTGCTCTTTACCTTGACCAGTGTAATAAACCCAGAAATGGTTGAGCACCATGTGCACTCTTATATGGCCAGGGAGAGCTGCATGCTTCCAGACACATAATGAAATGTAAGTGTGCATTTTGCTCTGGCTGGTGCTTTGCAGTAGAGAGATGAACTTATAACTCTGCTGTGCCCCATGTTCTGGTCAATCCATCTTGGCTTATGCTTGTGTGTGAAATAAGTAAACCTGAAGGTACAGAAATACTTCAGGGTGTGTGTAATCTCTGTCTGCTGCTTGTTTGTAAATGCACACAGGGCAAGTGCAGCAGGTCTGTTTGTTATGTCCATTTGTCTGGTGGGATCTCCCTCACCAGAGCAGGAGGGGCAGAGGTCCTTTACGGCCCTGAAATCCAAAACTGTAAATCAAATCACTTGCTTTTTCCTCAGAGAGAAGAGTGACTGAGAGCCAAGTCCTCAGCTGGAGAAAGACAGTGAGATCCATGTGCTTGCAGGGAAGAGTGATCATTGATGCCAGCAAGGCTTCCTGACCCAAATGGCATGTGTCCAGCCCTGCTGGTGCCTCTAGACACAGGAAGCAGCTTTGGTGAGTGCCGTGGGCCCCAGAATAATTGGCTTTGGTTCCATATTGCTTTGAGTCAGAAAACTCTCACACTCATTTGATTCTATGTCAGGAAGATGGCAAAGGGCAGTCTGTAGGTACAAAAGATGAATGTATAAAGGTGAGAGACATTTTATTGCCATTTCCTCCTCTCCTCTCATTACATATGACAATAAATAGCATGAGTGAGAAGTTTATTCTTAAAATATTCTTTCATGTGAAAATGAAATTTCATCATTGAAAAATCAACGATGTTTGGCACCTGACCAATAATAAATCCCAGCCAGCTCCAGAGCTGAGACCAGCTGAGCTCTGGAAACAAGGGGAAAAGACAGTGAGCCAGAATACATGGCTGAATGAAATAAGGATAAAATTTGCCTGGCTTTGGGCCTCAGCTAAAACATTTCAGGGCTCAAAGGCCCAAATAACAAACATAGACCTTCAGATATAGGTATGAATGAGGATTTAGATCATCAGCATTAAACAAGAAAACATCCCTCACAACAGAAGGAGTATCAACTCTTATTCAGTGGTTTCTGGCAAAGCATAATAATTCACAGGATCACAGGATGTCAGGGGTTGGAAGGGACCATGAAGATCTTTGAGTCCAAGCCCCCTGCCAGAGCAGGACCATACACTATCATCTGATCTAGCACAGGTCACACAGGAACACATCCAGGTGGGTCTTGAAAATCTCCAGAGAAGGAGATACCACAACTTCTCTGGGGAACCCATTCCAGTGTCTGTGACCCTTACAGTAAAGAAGTTCCTCCTCAAGTTGAGCTGGAACTCCCTGTGCTCCAGCTTCCATCCATTTCCCCCTGTCCTATCACAGGGCACAAGTGAGAAAAGGCTGCCCACCTCCTCCTAACACTCAGCCCTCATATATTTATAAACATTTATTAAAATTGGTGAGTAACAGGAGCTAATTACAAGATACTGAGCTCAGTATCCCTGCTGAGTCAGGAAGATAAAAATTGCATGTATCAGCCTTAAAGACTACAGTTTAATAACATCAATTTTATGTGCTAATCATAGTTAAACAGTGAAATCAGCCGTGTTTACTTCTTTGCAACAAGCTGTATCTGAGCTGAAGACTCTAGAACACACTGTACAAAAGAATAATTTATACATTTGCATTAAAAAAAAAAAAGAAAGAAAAAAGTTCAACCTGAATCCTTTGGGAATCCAACATCTGTTTTGAAAAGGGGCTGAAGAGGTTACCTCCCACCCCTGTCCCCTGTAGGTTGGGATAGGAGAGGAAAACAGGAAGTTTTATTCATCTTACTTTCTCAATTTTCCAAGTTGCAGCCTCCAGCTCTTTTCATCTACTTTGTTTCCTGGAAAAAAAAAAAAAAAAAAAGAAAAAAAAAGAAAGAAGCAAAAAAAAAGAGACCTCTATAGAGATCTTTAGCTTTCTTTAAAGTGGCTTTTTGTTGAAACCTGTATTGCTTTTTTTTTTTTTTTTTTTTTTTAACAATTCCAGAGTAGTGTTCTTTCTTCTTTTCCCAAAACAAACATCACTTACCCGGCTTCACTTCAGCCAGAAAGGAACGAAACAAAAACAAAAAGAAAATGATGGGCTGGGGGCAAAGGGAGAGGAATGGTGTCTACAGTAAGAAATGTGGCCATGCAATGCCAGACCTCAAGGGTCTATCCCAGGCGACAAGCAGGGATTTAGGTAGTATGAGATATATATGCTGCCTACCAGCAGGTAAACAACAGGGCTGCCTTCCACTTAGCTAAAAACAACATTTTGCACAACATTCCCAGATAACGACTGGCCACAGAACTTAGCATTTAGAGACTGCTGGGCTGGCGTTGTGAGTGGCATTCATCACATATTCTGTATCCCACTTGTGAGGCAAGTTCTCCCAGGTTATCTCCCTTCCCAGAAATGCATTAACATACATGGACTGTAACATGTAGGAACTGGCTACTTCCTTGCCTCTTTTTTTTTTTTTTTTTTTTTTTTTTTTTATATATATATAGGAGCAGGGCCAGAAACCCCTGCAAATGCTGGGGATCGATTAGCAGTCTTTGATGAGGTGGCTGAGATAGCTTTCACTGCTGTTCCTTCCTCTCTTTCTTTGCAGCTCAGGGACACAAGATTATAGGGTGTTTTCATAAGGTGTCTGGAAGCAGCTGTCTGAAGTGGAGAGGGGTACTTTTTGTTTTTCACATCCAGCTCATGTTTCAGGGCTCTGTGGCGGGAGGTAAAGCAGCAAATGATATTTATATGCAACTCAAGCATTACAGCCAAATATTAATACTCTTGAGTGAGAATTTTAACACAGTCATTAAAGCTTTATCTTGTGGTTTAGGTTTTGTAGGTTTCGGTTCAGGTTTTTTAATGCCTCATATTAGCATAACTATTATCAGTACAGGGTGTTCAAACAGTTGGAGATACAATGCAAGGTTTTATACAATCAATGTATTAATATTGGAAATAGACTTATTCTTGACTCCTGAAACATTTCCTGGCTTTCAGTCACTTAGGATTTTGTGAACCATTTATCATTCTAATGTTAAGGGTCTGCTTTGGATTGATTTCCTCTGGAAATTTTCTATGAATTTGTTAGACAAGTGGTGTTCCTCAGGGATTGGTACTGGGACCAGTGCTGTTTAACATCTTTTTCAGTGACATGGACAGAGTGATTGAGTGCACCCTTAGCAAGTTTGCAGACAACACCAAGCAGTGTGGTGTGGTCAACACACTAGGGGGAAGGGATGCCAGCCAGAGGGACATTGACAGGCTTGAGAGGTGGGCCTGCGAAAACCTCATGAAGTTCAACAAGGCCAATTGAAAGGACCTGCACCCAGGTCAGGGCAATGTCAAGCACAAATACAGGCTGGGCTGAGTATGAATTGAAAGCAGTCCTGAGGAGAAAGGCTGAGGGGTATTGGAAAAGCTCCGCTTGAGCCAACAATGTCCAAGTGCAGCCCAGAAAACCAACCGTGTCCTGGACATCAAAAGGACCATGGCCAGCAGGTCAAGTGAGGTGATTTTACTCCCTTTACTCCACTCTTACAAGATCCCATTGGAGTACTGCATCCATCTCTGAAGCCCCCAACACAAGAAGGATATGGACCTGTTGGAGCAAGTCCAGAGGAGGGCCACAAAGGCTGCAGGGATACCTTATTGTGGCCTGTCAAGATCTGAAGGGGGCTACAAGAAAGCAGGGGAGGGACTTCTTACAAAGGCTTGTACTAAGAAGGCAATGGATAATGGCTTCAAACTGGAAGAGAGTAGATTTAGATTAGAAATGAGGGTAAATATTTCACTCTGAAGGCTGATGGGAAAAATGGAACAGGTTTTCCAGGGAAGTTGTGGGTGCTCCATCACTGGATGTGTTCAAGACAAGGTTGGATGGAGCTTTGAGAAACCTATTCTCGTGGGAGGTGTCTCACAGCAGGTGGGTTGGAACTAGATGGTGAGTTGATAGACTAGACTATCAACTAGTCTGGAAGGGACTAGGGGATAATGTCCCTTCCAACCCAAACCATTCTACAATTCACTGCAAAATGTCAGACTGTCACTATTATGGCAAGTGGACTCATCTGTTTTCCAGGTCTGGCAGTATCAGCATTGCCTCAGGACTCGCTGACAAAAACAAGACAAGCACAAGATGAAAAAGAAGCAACTCAAAAATATACTCACCAGTGCTCTGCTCTGTATTGTTGATTCTTGCCCTGTTTCCTGACCATTTTACTAGCTTCTCTGAAACTTCCTGAGCTGCAGCTCTTCCAGTGTTGCAGCAATAGGCACATTAGAAACACCACTGCCTGACTGCTAAGCTGGGTGCACCAGTTTAGAGGTAAATAGAACAATACTACCACTCTCCTAGGTGACTGACTATAAACTTATGTGAGCTGGGTAAATACCTAAATAAAACCCTTGGGTCATAAGGATTATTCCAGCTTGGAAGAGAATGTTTTCTGAAATTAGGTTTCTCTGTTGAAATCCCATTTAATTGCAAAGAAAGCACAAAGCTCTCATTTTCTTCACACAGCAAGAAATGCAGAGGAGGCATAGCTTCTGTTTACAGCTCAAGTCTATTTTCCATTAAACACTTAGTATAAAAGCTCTTTTTCCCCTTTCTTTTAGCTTTTCTTGGAGGCACATTTCTGGCCCTTGTTATGTCTGTGTTGTTGGCTTTTTCCCTGACACCATCTGTGTCTTCCTTTGATCTTTTTGTCTCTTTCTCATAGACACCCAACTGATCACAAAACAATGGCCAGTAAAACCCTTCCACCCATGTGTCTTGCAGGTGCCCTTGTTTTGGACAGTGATGTGTGTCAGTGGTTGGAAAGAAAGCTACAGTAGTTTCAGCTATCTGGTGCCATAATGTACTGAACTGTTTCTTACAACTGAGGGTTCTAACGGCAATGTTTACTCTGATTTAAAGAGATTTTTACCCTAAGTGCTAACGAAACTGTTGATGAGAAATTGGACTGTTTCTCAGCAGCATTGAGAAACACTGAAGGCACAGCACTTGAGGGTATGTGAGAGAACAAAGGTCCTTTTATCTTCTTCTGGATGCAGTTTTGTGCTTCATCTAGTTATAAACTTGATGCTCTTCGTCAAAGCTGTTGTGACTTAGAAGTTTGATGAAATGTGCATTTAAACATTACCATACTTCTATTCATTGCAAAGTTGTATTTAATTGCCTAAGACTTGTCTGAGAAAATAATATTTAGGCCTAATATATTGCTTCTTATCAGCACTGCTTTTCATAGGTGGCTCCTGAAGTTTATATGGTGAATTACAGAATCACTGAAGTGCTGGATAGATTTTCTGGAGGTCACCAGTCCAACCTCATACTCACAGCAGGACTGTTGCTGAAGTTGAAGCAGGTCAGCCATGGATTTGTCTACCAAGACTTGAAAACTGCCAAGGGTAGGAAATCTTCAGCCTCTCTGGGCAACCTTCTCCAGTGCTGCACTGCTGTTGTCCTGGTGAAGCTTCTCCTAAGCTTCTGTCTGGTGCAGCAGGTGCATCTAAAGCTTACTGCAGTCTTTTGTTGAAACATTCTTGAGTTTTAAGTTTTCTGTGGTAAAAAATTAACAAAACGTGAGATACCTTCTAAAACAAGAAATACAAAAAGCATTCTGTCACAGTACTAAGACAAATTAGTAATCTGAAGACTGTGTTCCATGTACAAAGAGCATATGGCAATTACCAAAATTAAGATTTCTTTACTTCCTCAAAATAGAAAGTCAGTCTGTTAACAATCAGATTTTTCTTTGGACTAGCCTAGCATCCAAAATCTTCATCTGAGTACATTTAGCTGATTGTTTCTTTTCATTTGAAAGTTTAAGCAGGCTTAGGTTTCTTATTGAGACAAAAGCAATCCCAGCATTCATTTGCTTATATAAGACCCTCATATTTGATTGGAAAAAGCAAAACAAAACACAGATATGATGAAGGTTTCAAAACATCTATTTCAAATGAGACCTTTAATCCCACCAAGAGCTGGCTCCTCGTGTACTAATAGAGAGACAGTCAGAGGTAAGTCTGTACTCTAGTTCCCTTCTATGGGCTTTATATTTAGGGGTGTGTTGGCTATTGGGCTTTTAGGACCCACTCAGGATATGTTAGGTACAACTAGTATTATTTTTCTGGTTTAGCAAGTTCAAGTTCTTCTGGAGTCCATTTTTATTTTTTTTTTTCAAAAAAGAACACTGAGAAATTTGAAGGTTTTTTTGGAGAAAGCTGCAGTAATGATTCAATCTGGAAAATTTTTCTTATAGTGAGAGACTAAAGAAAAAATTAACAGATCTCTGTATCAGTCTCAAAATACTTATGTAAGGAAAAATCTTTTTTTGGAGAATAGATGACTCAAGATTTATAACAGCAGAAGGAAATTTCATCTCTGGAATCTAAACCCAGACAAAATTATGCTGGAAATATGGTGCATGTTTTTAATAGCAATGTTCATATGATGAATCCTTTTTACTGAGTGTCTAGAAGTCAAGGATGAATTGTGCATCAGCAGCAGTGAGTAGGGCCAGGTGCACGAATGACTGGCAGAGATGTTGGACTTAACCATAAATCAAATTAATAAGTTAGTTGCTGACAGATTTTGCAGTCTAACTTTCTCACTGCTACCTTCTTCTGTCCTTCCTTTTACTTCCTACTGCCTATGTTCTCTCCTACCAGTTCCACCTTGTCCTCCTTGAATTGCTTCCTTGCCAACACCATCCTTCACTTCTGCTCGTAGTAGCATCCTTCACACTCATAGTAGCCTCATGACTGACTGGGACAATAATATTGGCTTTTATTAGTTGGGGTTATACTCAGTAATGCTCCTCAAGCTGCTGTGGTGCAAGATGTCCCACCAGGCAGGCACAGACCTTGCTGGCAGGAACAGACAGCCCAGAGGATTGCAAACAATCTCTTCCCTGTCCATCAGAAGGCA
Organism: Ceyx cyanopectus; assembly: GCA_013401355.1. Lineage (NCBI taxonomy): Eukaryota > Metazoa > Chordata > Aves > Coraciiformes > Alcedinidae > Ceyx > Ceyx cyanopectus. The sequence goes on along the minus strand of VYZU01056240.1, from coordinate 25,078 downwards.
CAGAACAGTCCTAATGGCAGGATTTAAATTATATCAGCATTGCTTGTAGCTCCTTCACACCATTGGTTTCAGATGCAGAAAACAGATTCTTCTTTGGTTCTGAGTTAGATACAAACTGAAAGGTTATGGGCACATACGAATAAGATAGACAGCAATGATGATCAAGGGAGGTGGCTTGGGGTTATTGCTACTTTTTCATAGCATTCATGGTCATATTAGAAAATTCCACAAAATTACCTTTCAGAAATCCTTTTGTGGAAAAGAGGATAACTATCCAGGAACAGAAACACAATGAATTATGGCATATCTAGTGCAAGTAAGGGTTTTTTTCCCTTTAATTTTAAACAATTACATTGAAAACAAATGGACATATGAAAAGAAACAGTACCTCCCGTGAGGTTTCAGCTTTTATAAATCATGTTACAGAATCCAGGTCGTTCACCACGTGGTGAGAGCTGACACATCTTCAATGTTTCCACTGTCTTTTTGGAGAAAAATCAAGAGTTAAGGACATGGTAAAACAAATACATGACTGAAAATGTGTGTGTTATTAGCACAAGAGTGCTTTTGGCAGGCATGTTTTTAGCATGCCTGCTCTAGCATTTTACTGACTCTCTGCTGCTGTAAACATAGCTGAAAGGGGAGGAAGATTTAGAAGCTAACTAATGAGCGTGAACACTGCAGAAAGGAAATGAAGACAAGCAGCTATTGACCCTGCTCTCTCTTATTAGACAGCAATTAATTTTTCAACTGATAAAATAGCTTCACCCTATCAGATGCCTGTGATGAAATTAGACGGTCAATACCCAGAGGCCTGTGTTTCTCAATCACACCCAAAGGGCAAGGCTTTTCCAGCCGTCCGTGAGCCTTGTCTGGCTTTCTTCATCCTGGATTCCTCCACAGTGGCCTTAGGATCAACTTTTCCCTTAATTGCCCATCTGGGTGACATTGAAGGATGTTGGTACTTTTGTTGGCTCTGCTTGATTTTGTAATAGAGAAAGTGGAAGACTGGGTCTTGGAGCCAAAACTCTATGAAAAGTGGATTTTCACCTCCAGAATGGCATTACAACTGATTTCCACTATGTAATGGAGGAGGGCAATTATAACATCGTGTAGGCTTTGTCTGGAGTTGATTCTCCAGCTGTTGAAACAGTATCTTTTTACATTAAATTAGACCAAACTGCAGCCAGCATCAACATCAAGCTCCAAAAATGTAACAGCTTAAGTCTTTTAGGCCAGATGTTGATCTCTGAAACACTGGTATGAATCTGAAGGAATTCTAATTTTATGCTTATGTATGTGAGATCAAGGAGCTGATTTGGGGGCAGTGATCTGCTTTCACAGGTGTGATTTATTTTAAGTTGCAATCAAACTAGCTGCTCCTCACCACTGTAAAGCTCTTGAAGATTAAAGATAAACATTACTGATAAACAAAGAAACAAAAAGAAGATGGGGTAAAAAGGTACCCACTTTATTTCTTTCTCAGTTATATTCCAGTTAAGGAAAAATTTTTCTGGGACATTTCCTTTTATATCAATCGCAGCAAAACTGTACTAAACTAACTGTACTAAACTAAAACTGTACTAAGCTGGCAGAGTACAATTAAAAATGCTGTTTAAGGTGAAACCTTAAAGTTCTGTGTTTTGTCCATTCTCTTCTTTTGCCATCATTTGTAAATCTTCAGTTTTTATTAATGACAATTGATCTAAAGATTGTTCAATCGCATTCCCTGTTATCTTAGCCTGGCTTTGCTGTGAAAAATCCTTGAGGCACTTGGTGAGAGACTTGTTGTCTTGGTGTGTTTTTTCAATGCCAGACATTCAGCAATTGAGGGGAATGGAATTGAAATAAAATTCCTTAAACTGAAAAAAAGTATATGTGTGAATGGGCAGAGGGCAGGGCTCTGCTATACCTCAAAAATAGCTGAGGGGAATTTTCCAACAATTTCCACACACCATCAACAGTTCATCCCTGGACTGGGACCAAAGATGGAAAGGTTCATTTCCCAAAGAGAATTGGAGAGTTTTTAAATAAAATGTGAGAACAGAGACTTATAATGGAAATCTGTCTGTAAACAAAACTCTTGCAGTCTATGTTGAATGAAATAGTGCCTTAAGGAAGTATTTTTTTCAGTATGCAATAGCATTTAAAGTGAAGTACCCAGGTAATGTCGTGCTTTCCTCACACCTCCACATTCAAACCCTGCCTGGAGCCCCTGCAGCCCTGGGCTTGGCACGTTTGCAGGCAGAACTCTGCCAACCCAGCTGCAATTCCCAGGCATGTGCTGGCTGACAGAGCCATCCTGAGGAGATGTGTCCGAAGCATGAGACAGTGCCATGAAAAAATAGTGTATTACAGCCTTGGCTTGTATTCACCACCCAAACTGGAGTCTCTCTCCTTTCTTGCTGTTCAATATCACAGGATACTGGACAGCAATACTTGAAAGTACTCTCATCTGTCCCACAGCTTTAAATAAACCAATCCACCTGAATTGTGGGGGAGGAAAAAGGAACAATACTTTCCTATATTCCTTATAGAGAAAATTCTCCCATTTTTGTATCAGGACAAGGTTTTAATCAATACAGTCTACATAATACAATTATGTATTTATAAATCAACTTTTCCACTTTTTGTCTTTTCAATAAAAACAAGCAAACAATGGGATCACTCATGCCTTTAGTATTTGTATTTTAGCAGCTCTTCTAAACAAGCTCTAGCATGTTGCAAAACAGCTTCATGTTTTGCCTCAATGATTTGCTTTACTTCTTAAATTGTAAGATTCTTATCTGTTTCATAACATGGAAAAAAGAGAGGAAGTCGTCCTCCCTCCACAAACATGGTTTCATTGGTTTCCGCATGAATTATGCTTTGCAGGTTTGTATGTATAAATAGCAAAACTAAACCTAAAGTAGTTTCTGGGCCAAAACCCCTTAAGCAGTGGAATTAATATGGTGATGATAAAATAATCCAGGATAATGTGGCATTAGAAATTCAGACTGAAGTGCCCTTCCATATGTGTTAAAAAATTTACATGTTAAGATAAATTATCATCTAGCTCATCTATATTCTATTTTATTACTCTTCTAGTAGTGCCATACATAAATACTGTGGCTAACCTCATTCTGATTTTGTAGAAGTGCACATGCCAAGAAGACCTGACCAGGAATAAATTCTGCAGAGTATCTTATTCACATGGAATACCCTGCCAACTAGTGATCCTAATGATTCCTGTGCAAATGTGAATGCATCTGCCCAGGACTTGTGCTCTGTTTGCAATATTCTTTTGCAAATGCTCAGCTGTTGAATATTTTCATATAGGATCCCTCTTGCCCAGGATAAACAAACACATCAGCAAGCTCCAGAAGAAATGGGAAACCCAGACAGAAGAATGAGACCACACACAAACTCTAACAGTAAGTAACACACCAAGGTAGTATTTATTCTTCAAATATGTATTATTTATTTATATTGTATCAGGGCTTTAAAACCAATGCTACTTTGTGCTAACCATTATACAAGTAATAAAAAGCCCAAGATCCAAGAGTGAGCCTGTCTGCCTCCACATTCACATTTGCTGGCTTTATATCACTCATTTGACTTTGGAATATCAAAGCTTTAGAGGAAATCTCAACCACCTCTCTTCTTTTCAGACCTGAAATCCCAAGAGTGCCAACTGAAATCTTCTCCTGTATATTTATTGCTTACTAAATGAGATACAGGAAAGGATTATAATTCAGGCTGCAAAATTCTACCTTCAAAAGCTAGGAAATGCCAGATTAAATATGTAATAGCAATTCAGTCCTCTTAGGTATTATATACATTATGATACAAGACATAATTTTTCCTTTCCCCTGGCAGCCTTGCCTCATTCAGTGCTGGCAAATGAATCAATGAGCCATGTCTGAATATTTTTTTTTATTCATGTGGCTGAATGTATGTTCTGTGCCTCATTCACTGCATGCTAGTCAAAGTCCTGGGTGAAAACAGAACACTTAGTTTTTTAGCTTTCTGTGGTGATCTTTGTTGCTGTATTTGAGAACTTCATGAACATTTCTAAGTTTTTATTCAGAAAATCCCTGTGAGTGATTCTGGGTTTATATTATAGGAGAAAAACAATGCAGGGGCTGGAGCAGTTCTCTTGCCAGATGGCATCATAGATGGTTTCTTACTTCAGAGAAATAGAGGTATTGAGAAAACTAAGGTAGCTTTCCAGTGTCTGGAGTCAAGTGTGCCCTAAGAGCACAGTCTTCTTGCTGTTGCCTGAAGCTTTTTCACCAGTGGAATCCCAGCTCTCGACTATCCCACATTCCTCTATTTTTTTCCCCCAGTGTTCTTTCCTCAGGTATTTCATCTCCATATAAGCACTTCCAGTTTTTAATCACAAGTGACAAATTATCTACCTCATCATGCAATCTCTTGCTCTCCCATTGTCATGGATGTGATTGATATCTACAGGAAAAGAAACACAACTGGGATTTTGACAGGAGGGCTCCAGAACCTCAAGAGCTAGACCAGATTTCCTGTAGTTCTTTTAAAACCAGCATCCGGGAGAGAGGAGAGTATATTTCATTGGCATCCAGCTAACACTCCAGGAGAGAAATGGTCTTGTTCCAGATATTCTTTTTTCCTTGTAAAGTTCCCACCATTTCTGAGGGATGTCTGAGAACAAACTGGCAAAGAATCTTTTTCACACTTCACTGTTGTGAAAAAAAAAAATAAAAATTCCTTCCCTAAACTGCTTTACTTCAAGTTTTGGATGAAAATAAAGATAACTTCCTAGATTATTACCTTAAAGTTGGAAATTAGTCATCTGTGCTTGTTAGTGCTTTAGGTATTTGGTGATCTGTACCTGATGCTGCAAGATTCACTTATTTTCCAGTGCCAGGCAGGATACGTGATAGAGGAACAACAGCACAAAGTCTGTAAAGGAGAGTCTTCAGTGCCTCCTGGGCATGTTGTCTCTAGTCACAGTTCAGTTCTAAGATGCAATCAAGTTGCAGATGAAAATAACTTTGCATTAAAACTGCATTTGCACCAAAACTTTCAGTGCTACTTGCACCTTCTGTAGGACAGGCTGACTCAACAGTGTTTTGTAAAACATGTAACTGAGAATGAATCAAAATGAGCATTAAAACTAAACCAATTCTTATTGTTAGAGTGCACCGGCTTTTCATGAAAACTTTTGTTAAATGAGCATGAAGAACAAGTGGTATCTGAAGCAAATGTGAGGGGATGCATCAGATTCTCATTGTGATTGCCCCAACATGGCCTCCTCTTCATCTTAGTGCACCATGATGGGTGCTGCTGAGCACCTTGGTGACATGATCCTGGGCAGCATCATTGGCTGGCCAGAGCAACAAGAGAGCTCACACTGTGTTCAAACCAGGACAGACAGTCTCCGAGTCCACTCCATGCATTTGGAAAACATTTAAGAAATACCCCTGAAGCCTCAGTTCTGCTCTAGACAGAGGTTTGTTGCTGTAGAAAGAGTGCATTTTTAGAGAGGTGGCCAATCCAAGACATTCAGCACACTGAGTTAATGCAATTGTCAGATTGCCTGTGATTACAGCTGCTAAAGGTGAAAGTAATATGACCTGAACTTGTTGGACTCACTAACATTTTTTGGAATCAGTTATATTTGATGTGCAAAAACACTTTGAAACCATCACAACTGTGGTACGAACAGCCAAGAGCCTACAGGTCCCTTGGCTGCTGTGTGCTCCTCTTAACCAGATCATGGCACAGCATCAAGCTCGTGCATCATGTTGTTTGCACATCACACCCAGCATATGACATCCCACACCAACATAGCTTTAAGTTCCTAGAAAGGAGAAACTTAAGAGCTGTTTTAGAGCAATGGGATTTTCAAACCCTCTGGCTGGCTTCTCCTGTGTGCGTGGCTGGACTTCAGCTGTCGGGTTTTTTTCCTTAGTAGCAGATCTTTATGGCTTGGAGTGACCAGCCATGCAATGGCTCACATGAGGCTCCTACAGCCCTCTCCGAACCGCCCGGGCTTGTGACAGCAGAGGGCAGCAAGAGACAGAGAAGATCGTTTCATAAATCGGGTTAAATTCCCACTTTCTGACTTTTTGCTCTTCGGAAGAGGTTGCCAAGAACCTCCCGCGGTTCCCCTGCCAGCCCTGCGGCCGCCAGGCAGCAGTGCCGGGGTCCGGCCCCGGGGCTCAGGGGCTACTCCGGCAGCTCGCCCCGTCCCCTCGTTTCAGGGACATGGAGGCACAGGGCTTCACCAGCTGGGGGGTTAGAAAGGGAATCACACTGATTTCGGAGACTTTGCCCAGTTACAAGAGTGCCATATGGCGTTTTATCATGCTCATGTTGAAGAGCTATAAAAATCTGAGATGAGCTTTCACCACACAGCTAAATGTATCACTTGCTTTAACTATGAATAAATAATTTCTTATATAATGATGAGAGCTGCTATGTTGCATTCATCTACTCTGCAAATCTCTGAAGAGAGATGTATGTTTGGAAAATGTTTTGTGCTGAAGGACAAAGTAAAAGGGTCGCTGTTGCAGTGTGATTTTTAAAATATGATATTTTTTCCTCTACAGATTCAGATAAATTGATCCTTTTTACTTGCTTAGATGCTGGTTAGATAAACAAAACCTGGAATAATGCAACTTCACTCTCCTGCCAATATGTACCCTCAACAGTTCATGTTGGTGCAGGGTGAAAACCCAACTGCTGGTGTCCTCTCAGGTGACAACATTATCAAAAAAATAGCAGTCTCTTTTTCTGGAGGTGAAAGTAGCTACCCACAAATGTAGGAACTGAAACTGCCAACACAGTTGGTCTTCATGCCTACATGTAAACCACCGTGTTGGTAAACAATAACATCTATGACTTTAAGCAGATGCAAATTAGCTCTGTGATCTGGCATGAGGAAGTGGAGTGGTATGATTCCTCTGCTTGCTTGTTCTTAGCAACAGCAACAACGTCCAGCTTGTACATTGTCTTCAGAAATGGCATTTTTATATGAAAAGTGGGCAGCCTTCAGCTTTTCATATCATTAAACTTTTCTGGTCAGATGAATTATTTCCATGCTAGGCAAATATTTGCAAAATTCAGCATAATCTTCATGTTAGAGAGAATTCTTAATAAGAACAATAATTTTTGAGGTTCCCTCCTATATAATGGAAAGAGCAGTTGGGCTTTTGATGTCCTAAAAGTCTCTGTTTCTCCAGTGTAGGGACAGAGATACTTAAAGAAACATGGCAAGTGGTTTAGATGGCTTTGCGAACTATATATGGGGGGTGATAGAGGAGGAGATAGAACATAGAAAATGATCCAAAGGGACCTTCACTTTTAATAAAAATATGTTTTGGAAGACAGAACTTTTGACCTGTTTGTGATTTTAATGTATTTCTAATATTGTAAACTGAGACAGAGCTCTGTCATGTAAGCATGTAGCAGAGAAAGCTAGCTGGTCTAGTTTCACTGAAACGCATAAAGTTCATCCAAGCTCAGATTCTCATTAATCAGTTACTACATTGTTCCTTCTAAGTAACCACATGCTTGATACAGTAGGTGTTTTATTTTTTACAGCTGCTGGCAAGCAGTGTGTCCCTCTGCCAAGAATGGGGCAAAATGTTGGCATTTCTTCCTGCTGTCACCAACTGGCAAAGTGATAAGAGAATACTCAGGATGACAGAGCACATTTTGTTGGCATGGAGCAGATGAAGAAGACTCCCAGTTTCATCCAGTGAAACTATTCCTATGTTCTTATGTATGATATGATTATGTATTGTTGAGCATCTTCATTTTGGATCATCTTCCACATTAATTCTGTATTTCAATGTTAAATTAAGTTCTTAGATAAAATTAATTCTATTCAGCTCTGCTCTAACTCGAGAGCTGTAAAAATGTAGAGGAGGGATAGTTGCTACCCATAATGTCTTCTAATTTTTTTTTCAGGACAAGCAAGATTTGGGCCTAAAATCCAGGGTAGGCTCTATGTTGAAGTCAAAGCAGCCTACAGTTTTTCATAAACAGGCTGTTATTGGAGTTGCTTCTGTTCGAGAACCATACAAAAATCTCAGATGGATACATCATAACTTCAAGGGCAAAGGTAATGAAACTCTGTGTGACAAACACCTTTATTTAGTTTAGATTTACATACAGATCAGTACTGTTGAGTGTTGTGGACCAGACAACTGCCTTCCCAACCTAATGGAGATGCCACTGGCACTGGAGAGAAAGCAGTGCAGAGCTGCACATTATCACTCTCTAGGACCTCTTAGAGATTTTTACATAATGGTCTGTTAACAAATGCAATGTATGCTGATGAATTTTTTAGTTCAATATTGCTCTCTGCTGAGAACTTTTCAAGAGGATTTTAGAAGCACTTCATCTTCCAAGGGGGAAAAACCCCAGCTGTAGTGTTTATTAACCAAAACCCCACATCTTGGAAGCATGTTCTGCTGTATGTTATACATTGTAATTGTGATTTTCCAAAGATTTCTAGGATCTAAAATAAATAGTGGAAATGAAATGTAATTTTAAATTATAAATTTTCAACTTTAAAAGGTTCAAATATAAAACATATAATATAGTCTAAGTTTTATTCCTTCTTCTTAGACAGTAGAAAGGGAAAGCTTCTCATAAATTTGGAAATGTATTTTTGAGTTATCTGGTGAACAAAACACATGCATAGAGACAGAGGATGAACATTTCAGTCTTTGTCCCAGTCCTACTACCAAACAGAAAACTGACCCTAGATGAATTTGCAGAAAATGTAACCCATTGTGATATTTTGCAGAAAACCATTAAAAACACTGCAAAATGTATTTTGCAAACTGCCTTATTTCTCTGTTGATAATCCCTTTAATTGTTTTCATCCTTGTTTCCTCTCTGGAGTATGGCTTCATAGTGAAAGCCCCTACATGCTTCTTAGTGAGCTGGAAGTGTACCCTTGCCTTTAGGCATAGCATTGCAACATCATCCCATACAATTAACCACTTACAAATGTTTCCTTCTCTCACTGTTCATGGCACATATTATGGATTACTTGCTGAAATTTGTCTTCTCACCTGGGGCAGGAATCTTCTGCTTGGTAAATTTCCAGAACATGACACCCAGGTGTCAAGACAGTCTTACACCCTTTAGCATGAAAAACCCTTTTCCCCACCTGGAATTTCACACTGATTGATTTCCTACAAAGAACCTCATGCCAAAGTGAATTATATACTGGACTCACCTTCTTCCCACTTCAGGAACCAGGGGTGTTTTAATAGTCAAATCCTTGTGCTAAGCTAAGTTTCTCCCAAAGAGAGAAAAGGCTGGGACCAGCGGATGTGGCACTGTAGAGACGAGGCCATGAGGTTTTGTTTTAATCCTTTGCTCACTCTCACAATATGTAAGCTTGACCAAATCATCTGGGGCAATGTTTTTAAGCACACCTTTTTGACATTTCCTACAATTTACATTTGCTTAGCAACCCCTTTCTTCTGTCCTCCCACCTCCTTGTGCAGGGCTTTTTTCTGAAGTGGACAGTGAATCTTGTAGGTGCCAATTGACAGCTCTGAAAAGCAGATCATCATTCACTGTTATTCCCCCCCTTCTAAGCAAGGCTGAAAATCTCTTTCATTATGCTAGTCACTGGCCCAATCAGTGGGTTATTTTCCAAAACTATAATCTGTTTCCTATCAAGTTAAGTTGATTTCTACAATTAGAAAGAAAAAAAAGTTTGGTTCTTTTGTTTGTTTGTTTGTTGCTTGTTTTTTTTTAATCTGTTAACATCACAGGAACAGAAATTTCCAAACATTTATCAGAGGAACATATTCTTCTTATAACTATTTACCTAAGAAAGAAGAAATAACTCTCCTAGATTTGTTTTGTTAATGGTGCCTAGTTACAGGGCTGTTGGGTACATTGGAAATTAACCTAAATAGAATTGTCCTGGAGAATTTATTTGGAAAATAGTTGAATCTAAAAAGCTTTAGAGATGAAGGTACAGCTTTGTCATCACAAGTACTTCTTAATGGGCTCTATTTCAAGTGTAAAGCATTTTGTGTTTGGGCTAACACCTTTATGCTACATTTCAGTCTGATTTTGTTTAAAATCAAATAGAAAATGCTTAAATAAAACTTTACAGTGGGAATAGTTCAATTATTTAATGCATTTATTTATGTTAGCAGGTAAAGGGATTTTGAAGCCTAAGAACATACAGGCAGATGGCAAGGGAGGGACAGTTAGTGTGACAGTCTGGCATGTGGGATAGGCATACAATACTTGAAAAGCATACCCAGAATCTCAATATTATCAAATTTGTCTTTTGTCCCAGGTGCCTAACCAATAATGAGTCCTACAAGATATTTCTCTTGGGATGAGAATATGATGTGGGATCTAGACACCTTCTCTGATGCAGAACCTATAAACTTAGCATGAGACAGATTAAATAGAGGGGTATTTATTTACCCAGAAAAGTTTCTCAGCTGCTCAACCCATGATATAAATTCACCCGGGTTGCTGTGTCTGGTACCTGAACTGTGTGGACCTACCCTGTCCTGTGCTGCTTTTCTCTGTCCCAGCAGACACCAATATGGACTTTTCTTGGACCTTTCCAGCATTCTCCCTCATCATTCCTAGGTGCCCACTTTCATGTACACTTCATCTTGTTTATGACTTTTAGCTTTCGTGACACAAGTGTTTCTAAAGCAGGTTTTTACTACAACAGCCTGAGATCAGTGAGGATCTAGACAAACCAGGTTACCTGCATGTCCTGCTTCATTTTCCTCAAAATCTGAAGTGGCTTTTTGGATTAAAGTTGTTCCCTTTAGCCAGCTTCAGCAACAACCCTGCCTGGGTGATCTGTCAGTTACTCACTATCTTACTAGGGCACATCTTTTTTCCTTTCTATCCTCCCTCTTGGTCTGTTTCATGGGAACAGAAAATTATCAGAGTTTCCATGAGTCTCCGTTACTGACACAGTAATGGGTTGTGTAATTATTCTTGGCATTTCTTGGGTATTATAGAACAGCCTGGAGCTATTTCACAATCAGCATCAACTGATTGTTGAAAAAAACCCACATGAGTATAGAAATACATTGACATTCACAAATCAAACTTATCTAGATTTTAATCCTAAAGCTTTCTATCAGTCTTTTTACCAGATGATATTCTGCATCTGTTAATGTCTGGTGAGTCTTTACTGGCTTTGTTCTCTGGTGTTTCTGACTTGTTTCATGGACACCTGAAACTCTTCAGAAGAGCCATGTGTTTTCCTTGGGCAGCCCATGCCTGATATATTACTTTTGGGGAACGCTGACCCATGCCTGGTTTTGGTAAACTCATAGTTTTGGCTGCCTAGTTTTGAATTGGAGTTTCATGGCTTTTAGAAATCCTTATAGCTATTATAATAAGAGCAGCAGTCCCCCATATAATGTGATTTCTTTCCCTATTTTCAAATCCTATCTACTCTTATGTGAGCTGATTTGAATCATAAGGCTGAGTGTTGAGGGTTACAAGCATTGCTTTGTGGATTTTACAGTTATCAGTGCACAGTGTAGTGTTGAGGCAGTAGATTTTGGATATCCCATCAACTGGATAGTTCAATCTCTGCAGTGTGTCCTAAATTCCACTGATGTAAAGCAAGACCTCAAGGTTTGCCATCTATTGATCTGTCAGCAACTCAAAGAAACCAGGAACTATAAAGAGAAAACCTTTAGGAAAATAGACTTTTCGTGCATTAAAATATATGCAATTTACATTGCATGTTGTTATAAAAAGATTTTTTTAATGAATAGTTTGAAAAATGTATATATTAAGTATTAATACTTAAGAAAGTTCTCTTTCTTCCCTCCCTCTTGAAAAACATACTGCGTTCTACTTTGTTCTACCAAAAAGACCACAGAGCTGGGGATCAGTGTTCAGATTGCAAGAGTGTTTTTTGGGGAAATATAACACTGGGGACAGTCACATGGCATTTAAGCGAAGCTCTGGCTCCTGCATGGCATTCCAGTGCAAGCAGTGAGCTGTGGGGAGTTACCTGGTGTGTAACATACCAGGTAACTCATACCCAAAAGAATTTAAAAGGGAGGAAAAAAGAGCTATTTTTTCTGAAGAAGTTCTAATCCTAAAATAAAAGAAGGAAACTATGCAAACAGGATTTATGTGTAAGAAAATCACATGCCTTGGGTATGCTGTGTAGCTTGTCCCATGGCCCATCTGCACTACAAGGCAGTGTAATGCCCAGATTATGACATGCATTCATAGGCCTTTTCAAATACTCAAATGTCCTCGATGCTGTAACAATAAGACAACTGCACAGGCATAACTCTCACACCATTCCGTTTCATTTAGGTGAAGCTAATCCTTTTACAATTAAGATTGTAAATAGCTTCTAACCAAAAGCTTAATTTAGGAATCAACATTTCATTACACAGAGCCTGCTGCAATGAGATCCTAATCCATGACTGGGCTTCTTTAGCAATACTGCAATATGATTAACAGATATTTTCTTTTGTGCCAAGAGTGCTATGGGACCAAAGGAAAATGGGAGAATGTGAAATAAAATGCCTATGGAGAAAGAAGAGGAATCTAGATTGTACCTACTTTTTGTGTTGTGGTGATTAGATTTCTAGTGATGTCACAGCTTTTGAATTAAGCAATTAGTAGTTGATATAAAAATGTACCCAGAGAGATGGAATTACTTATTTTAAAATTCTAGGTGGTTCTGCTGCAAAATGATTTCTCTTACAAGCCTCTGTGTTTATGCATTTCTGAAGGCATGAAAGAAGGGTCTCCTTTTAGATCTGAACTTTACAAGCATAGCACTTCTGCTGAATAAGTCTTGGCTTCACATCTGCAGATGGTCCTACTGCACTGAGTCTGGCACAAAACCACTTTTTAAAGCCCTAAAGGAGGCCAGGAGAGGCACTGAACCTCTGGGTCTGATTTTCACCACTGTTTTAGCATAGCAATGGCAATTCCAGGAACAGGGTGAGTATGTCCATTACCCAAACCAAGGATGGCTCAGCTGTCTAAGTGAGGCTTCACTGGTCAGTGCAACCCAAGAGTCAGGCTTACAACTGGCAATTCAACTTGAGGAACTGTACCACCTGGCAGATAAACAGCCTGCCCATTTCATGTGCAGGGTTACACTAATTTAACCATCAAGAGGCTGAGAAAATATTCTAGAGTTACAGAAGACTGTAATAGGAAGAAGAAAGGCAGAAAAAGTTAGAGGTTAAAATGTAAGACTGAGGAGTTTTTTGCCTTTGTTTACGTGATGCTATTAAATAAATAGGCAGAGTCACTCATTCTTTCAAAGACACATCTGAAGAGTTAAAGACTTCAGACTGCAGAAAATGTTTATCAACACCTTTACTAAGTGGTTGTTTGCCCAATCATTTGCTGGATTTTGTTGCTGCATTCCTTGCAATCACTCAGTAGTTTCACAGCAAGAAGGAGCTGAATTGCTTCACATGAGCACAAGGAATTTCTGCCTCTGTGTCTAGAGACTGCACAGGGAATTTGGTCACCTAAAGCTCCTATGAGGTCTGTGGAAAATCCCATGTTCAAGGCTAGAAGTGCAGCTTTGTGCCTCCATAGCTCTAAAGAGGATGCCACTGCTTCCTCACCCATGGGGCTTTTTATTATGCCAGCAGTGCTGGCCTGGAGGGATTTACTTGGCTAACTGGTAGTGAAATCACATGAGAGTTAGAACCAGAGAGGAGAACTGAAGTCTGTACCCTGCTTCCCCAGATGGAACAAAAGGGATTAACCAGAGAAATGCAGCACGCATCATATGTAAGAGTATGAGCAGGCTCCCAGAGCTTCCCTTGGCATTCTGGCTTGACCAGCTCCAGTCCTTGCCAGCGGAAGCAGTCTGTCAGAAGACAAATGTGGCAAAACATAGTGATGTTTGCTCTGGGCTGTGTGTTTCCTGGATGTGATTATGTGTCTGTGGGAAACAGGTTCTTTCAGCCTTCCAGGCCAATGAAAAAATGGATGAGATATTGAACATTATTTGTACCATGAGGTTGCTGGTTCAAGTATCATCCCAAGTGGCTTGTAACTAAATATTGTTACCACTTGATTAGAGTTCTGTCTTTGCTATCAATTAGCCAATGAAAAAGGAACTTGTGGTTTTACCTTGATTCTCAGTAGACAGATACCCACAGCATAACAACTTAAGCCCTGCACAGTTTTTCTGGAATGGACAAGTGAGGCATTTGGGAACACAGCCAACCATAATCCTGGAGGAAGTCTTTTGATATCAGGATTATTGAGTGTCACTGTACTCTTGTAGAAGACTCAACTTTCCATTTCTTTCTGCTTTCATGTACAATCAATTATCTTTACTTGCTTCCAATTGAGAAAAGAAAGAAAACACTGCTGTAGTAAAACACTGATTCATCATAGAGTTAAGGACAAATCCTTCACCAGTATAAATTGTCATCGCTCTAATGGCTTAAGGAGAGCTTCAGCCATTTGAAAGTCTTCCCCATCAATTTAGACAAGTTAATCCCCTAAATCTGTTGCACTCCACAATAATGGTTAACATGCAAGAAAAATGGCTTTGGCCTCTTGGCAACGATGCTTGCTTAAATTATTAGAAGCCAAAGTTCAAGGAACAGAGGTCAGACATACATGAGAACAAGTGCAATTCCTCTTTTCTGAGTGTTTTCTTACTGATGTACCAGAGTCTACTACTGAGAAAAAAAAAAATCATACCTTAACTTGGGTGATGAGATCACACTCTGAATAATAACTCCTGAAAAGATTATTTATTTTTTTTTGCCTTGCCCTATATAATCCACAGCTCCATAGCAGGAATGCTGTGATCAGAGATCTACCACCTTGAACCAAATACCATGTAAATGGAGTTTAAAAGAAATAAAAGGAAAATAGGAGCCTTCCCCCCTAATGCTAATCCATTTTTTTATCTTAGAAGTGGAGAGTCTTTCCTACATTTACCTTAGGTAAGAGACCACCTCCAAGACACTGAGTTGAAAAGCTGAACACTTTCTTGAATTGCAAACATCAAAGACCACAGTGGAATTTTTTTGAATATTTACTCATATGTTTCAGATTCATGATGAAGACTAGAAGCTGACAAGAGGAGAAAAAACCCACAGAACTCAATCTGCTTAGTAGCTGGTTGCAGCAAAACCCATCAAGGTTTATTTTTATCCTGTCCCAAACTTTTCATTAGTTAGAGTCCCTAAAATAATTTGCTATGCTGAAGAGAAATATAACCGTATAAACATGAGAAGAAATCATTCCCTTCATAAGTAGGAAAACAGGGCCTTCAATAAATGTTGACTTTTCTTTAGGTAGTCTATAATTAGTGTTGATAAAAGATGTAACTGAAATCCAGTACAAAGAGCAAGTGGGTGGTCTAGAAGTAAAAGAAACGTAATATGGATTTTTATTTTTTTTTGTGGAGTCTCTGACAGTGAGACTTTGTGACACATTTTAGCTGCATCACAGTTTGACTTTTTTACCTCTCTGATTTTTCAGTATAGAATGGTAATAATGGTTGATATAACTTTGAAAGCTTTACTGCAGAGAAAGATCTGAGATAATCCGAGACATCCCAATAAACTAAGTTTCCCAGCGTTTATCAGGACAGCAAACATATTTATGGACCAGAGCCAATTATTATACAGAAAAAGAGTATAGCAGGTTTTTGAAGACATAATGTTTTTGCAGGTGGAGGAACATCTGACTATCAATTTCCATTTTGCATATTTAGTAGTTGATGCAAACCTGTATTGGGTCTGCCTGAGATACACTCACAAAAGCTGCAATAGTACTAAAAGAAAAAGTGAAGTACAGATCACACACAATATGAATTAGAATTGGTTGCTTTGAAGTGTTGATCTTGGTTAAACAAAACTGAAGAAAGAAAGAAGGTAAAAATAGCTCCTTATCTGTGACTGGACAAGGGGGTGGTCTTGCCAGAGATGTTATGCTGCTGCTGCTGGAGAAAGGACACCTGCAAGTCCCCTAGGGCCATCAGCAAGGACTTGAGCAGCTCCTGTCTGCAGCTGTTCAGAGTCCCTCCAATGGCCCTGGGGATGCTGTTTATCAAAGAAAAAAAACCCAACAATTAATTTTTTAAAATAACATTTTCCCTGATAAATGCTCAGGGTAATGCCACTTATTGATAGGAGAAATTACAAAGTTATTTCTCCTCTAAGCTAGGAAAATCAGAATAACAATGGTTGTTGTGCAATATATGTATTTTTGCTCATAGATCATTGAGGAGCTGTCTGAACTACTGTCTTTTGAACTTAACAGGATAGTGAGTAGACAAGCAACAAAAAGGGATGGTATCCAGTTACTGCTTGTCCTAAAAAAAAATACACAAAAACATTGTCTGGTAAGCAGTACTGTGATTGGATTATTAACTATTAGACTGATAAAATGATTCAATGAAAACTGTGGAAAATCAAATGTTTCTTTCCATATTCATTATTTATGTTATTTATAACCCATTATAAGTGTTATTCAAAGAAGATAAAGCAATTTGGTGATTGGTTAAGTGTAGACATTTCTCTGGTTGAGCTGGATCTATAAAGATGAGCTGAACCAAGCATTAGTCATAATCTGCTGATGTTAATGAACAGGGATGATCTCTGTATGAATAACTCATGGACACCAGCCTGATTAGTCATATGAGGAAAATTCACAGGACAGTCTAAGGAACCTTGATTTAGATGATATATGTTCTTTTGATCTAATGTATAGTGTTGTACCAATTCTGAAGACTCCCAAGGGAAATGTTTTACTATTTGAACACATGCCTTCATGTAAATGTCACACACAACTATGACACCTTGTTTACAACTGAGACCAAAGCATCTTTAATATTGTCCCTGGTATAATGTAAAAGTCAAGTAGCATCATGAGCATCAAAATTTAATGCTTAGTTTCACTTAACACTAGAAATAGAATTAGTTGGACAAAAATGTAGACCATGGAAAAAAGCAGGACAGTTACATAAATCCCCAGAATTTCAGTAATAAAATAAAGTTATGGTGTTAGGCAGATACCATCAGCTGCCTTTTAAGCAAGCTGAACAGACCTGATAGGTTATTTTAATGCCTTTATATTTTATCTGAATGCTGAGTAAACATCCGAGTTCTACAGTGTATGTAGGCTCTGTGAAAGATTAATGTGGAAAAAATCAGCCACATTTACATACATCTGGAAATAATAACTGTGCACTTAGCACTGGGTATAGATATTGTCATAATTCCAGCTTCAGTGACACAGGAGGCATGGGAACTCATTAGCTTTTTTTCCCTTTAGAGAGACAGGTTCAAAACTTTCTTTGCAGCAGGAATGCAAATGGGTTTGTTGATTTCTGCCTATTTACCACACTTAAGGAGTCCCAGAAACCTCATCAGTCTCTCCTGTTTACAATCAGCTCTCCATGACCATGGGACCTGAGAACATCTTATTTTCCACAACAGTGTGCAAGGGCACAGTGTGCAGGGTTGTCCTCAGCCTTGCATGGGACATCTCTTAGAATTGTGGCAATTTTCATAGTGACTAAATCAGTGACCCAAGCACTGTAATTTAGACTTTTCCAGGAAAGTCTGCGTCCACTGCTCTATTGCCATTTGTCCCTAAGAACCTAACAGGGGAATGGTGGATCACCTGGGGAGAATGTGTTGATGACCAACAGTGACCTCAAGGCTTGGGTAGGAGCACTCAGGGAGGAGACCTGCACAAGAGGCTTAACTGGGGTCACATGCAAACAGCAGAGTTAAAAAGGCTGATTGCACTTCAGCCAGGACAGGTTGGCCTGGGACCACACAATGGCAGGCTATTTTTGTATCAGACTAGTGATGAAATAAGTGGGCAGTTAAAATTTAAAATGAGACAAATTCTAGCTCTTGAAATAGAATAAAACACCAGGAAAGACACATGAAGGGGTTAAGTGTCAGTATCAGAAGCAAGATATGAGCCAATGTATTGATTTCATAATAACAAAAAAGATAGGTTTCAAAGCAAGGATTACACTGCCCTTCACAATCTTCGACAATAAAAGCTTGACTTTAATCTCAGCTGCAAAATTAAGATATAAATTCATACTTTCCCCTCCTTCTGCCCCCAGAGTTGTTGGCTTTAGTCTGGGTTTTGATTTTTCCTGCAATAGGAATGGAATTTAGCACTGAAATTTGGATCTTTCAAACTAAGATATATGTAAATTGGAATAAGAGCTTATATGGAACTTACCCTTGAGACAGATGGTTATGCATTCAAATTTAAATCTCAAACATTTTCATGAAAGAGGCCAGCTGAAATGCATTTGTATGTATTTTTTAAATTTTGTTTTCAACTATATGTCTTCTATCACTATGCTTTTCCCTTGAGCTGCAATTTTTATCTTAAAGAGTGTTCTTTGAAGATTCTGTCTTTGCTTCTGCTGGGGTAGCTCCAACACTGTATTACCAAAGTCACTGGAGTCCCATGATGTAATGATAAGCAAACCACACATCTAAAGGTTAGAGAAATGGGGGAATGAATCTCTCACATGTGATGTCACTTCTGTTTATGGACACATATCTTTGTCATGAGGCTCACATGAGGATTCTTCACTTGACAGCTGCAGTCTGACCATGGTGGTATCCACACGTAGCTTTAGGTCTCTTGGTCACATATTCAGGCCTGTAAATATCTCACTTTTTAATGCCTGGGCCATCTCTGCCTTGCTGCAGCCCCACTCACTGAATGGAAGGGTGAAGCTGCAGCTGGAAGCAATAATCAAGAAACAATTGGCACCTACTGAGAGGCCTGGCCTCTGAGTGGGAGCTGGGAGCCAATGGCATGGGTCTAGTCACAGTATGATGCTGGCAGAGCAAATGAGGGTTCTCAGGTGATTTTTACAGTAACAGGTAGATGATATGAGGAGCCTGTGAAGTGCAGAGTCATGACTGGGGTTGGGGAAGAAATGCAGCTTGGCATCATTCCTGTGGACACACATTGTAGCTCTTCTTTAAACCAATCTCCAGCTGAGGAACAACATTGAACCTGGGTAAGAATATGGCTATTTAGTATACTACAGTAATGTATTGTTAATGGATCCTCTATGTGCACAAATACTAAAAATACAGCACTGGTACCTGGAATCTGACAGGTTTAGGAATAGGGTGACCAAATTGTCTGTGCATAATATCAGTTCCTTACTACTCATCTCCCATAAAGTATATTGGGAGTTTGTATGACATGTTCCAGCAAGCACTTAAATGCTGTCTTTGGGAATGGGTCATCACATATCAATGCAACCTGTGAATGTGGTTATGTCTCAAACAACATGCTTGGAATATGTCTTAGTCCTGAAGCTAGTGAAACAAATTATTTTTTAACAGAACTGCATTGATTTTATCTAAGTTTACTATAGGAGTGAATCTGGTGAANGGGACAAATCATGTTGTTCCATGACTGACCATTAAAATACCAAACCAGTTATGCTCAATTCACGTATCATTTAGACAACACAAAGCATCTGAGAAAGAATGGACATTTAAAGTGAGTTTTTTACAGTTTCCATAGTGATTGTACTAAAAGCAATAACAACAGGCTAAAGTATGTTTTCCTTTAGAATATCTTCAAAAGAACTTGTTTGGTTCAGACATGCTGTGTTTACACCATGATTTGTCCCTAATCACTGATCAGTATAAAATGTAGCTAAACTGGCATGGCAGTATTGTTCAAACACTTCCACAAAGCACCAAAATAGTTCAAAGCTTGTTGCTCAATATTTTTATCACAGCTGACATGCACTAGAATGGGAAGAGGTTCCAAAAAGGCAGTAACATTATGATTTAAAATCGGTGCCACAGTTTTGCATTAGGCCATCTTCCAGAGTACATTTTGTTCTTGCTGTTACATTATAGAATTGAGGAGCTTATTGAGAGACAGCTAAACTTTGTACAAACAAAGGGAATGCATTGGCAGCTTCTGAGGAACCTAGAGCAGATCAGAATTGTGAGTATTCACATAGTGGTAAGGGGTAGGGTGAATAATTAATATACAGGATTGCACTTTGGTCTTCCTTTAATACAGAAATTACTTCATTACTGAGTCCATCTGCACCAAACAGCATTAAGGAAGGGTGTAGTAATGAAGTAAGTATAAACTAAAGCACAAGGGTTTTGAGAGGGGAGTCGTGCAATACAAGATTTGCAGGTTGAACATCACAACCTTCAAACTTAATGCAACTATTTCAATTATTATTTTCACTTGGAAAAAAGAAGCAGTGATTGCATAGTGATCTAAAGCTCTTTTTAGTTCTCTGTAGCTCCCCTGCTTTGGCCACAAGCTCTGTGTAAACACTGACATCTTATCTCAAGTTTTCCAGGTGGTATGTCCTCCTTTTAGACACAATTCACTAATCCTTCCTCATCTAGGTTTGTCCCTTGCCACCTTTGCTATGCAGAAGGCAGCTCTCTGCTAGTCTCCACTGGCTGATGTTCACCCTGCCTCTTCCCTGTACAGGGTTGAGGTAAGAATTAGTAAAATTAGCAAAATAACTGGAGGGAGATGTTTAGGAGAAAAAAGACTGTGTTTTGTCTATTTTAGAAGCATATTATGGTTCCCTATATCAGTCTGTTTATCAGGGCAAATGGCCTCACTTTGGGACAGATTTGACCCAGATCAACATTTATCTGCAGCTCTAGCTGCTTCACCAATCAGCAAAGCACAAAGATCATAAAAACCTTGTCTACTAAATGTCAGAGGGGTGTGGTGACCCAAATGAGAGACTGTACTGTTAATGACTGGTTTAGATGAGGAGGGTCTGAGGACTTGCAAACAGCCTTTGNCAGAGTCATGACTGGGGTTGGGGAAGAAATGCAGCTTGGCATCATTCCTGTGGACACACATTGTAGCTCTTCTTTAAACCAATCTCCAGCTGAGGAACAACATTGAACCTGGGTAAGAATATGGCTATTTAGTATACTACAGTAATGTATTGTTAATGGATCCTCTATGTGCACAAATACTAAAAATACAGCACTGGTACCTGGAATCTGACAGGTTTAGGAATAGGGTGACCAAATTGTCTGTGCATAATATCAGTTCCTTACTACTCATCTCCCATAAAGTATATTGGGAGTTTGTATGACATGTTCCAGCAAGCACTTAAATGCTGTCTTTGGGAATGGGTCATCACATATCAATGCAACCTGTGAATGTGGTTATGTCTCAAACAACATGCTTGGAATATGTCTTAGTCCTGAAGCTAGTGAAACAAATTATTTTTTAACAGAACTGCATTGATTTTATCTAAGTTTACTATAGGAGTGAATCTGGTGAAGGCTCTCTTGGCTGGGATTTGGAAACTTTGCAGTGAATTGCAGGATACATAATTCAGAACATCCATTGGTGTTTTAAAAGTTTTTCTCTCTTCTCCTTCCATAAGAAAGCTGGCATAAACCTGTATCTCCCATACAGTAAATGCAGCAATTAACTCAGTTATAGTGTGTTCCTAAGGACATGTTGTTCCATGACTGACCATTAAAATACCAAACCAGTTATGCTCAATTCACGTATCATTTAGACAACACAAAGCATCTGAGAAAGAATGGACATTTAAAGTGAGTTTTTTACAGTTTCCATAGTGATTGTACTAAAAGCAATAACAACAGGCTAAAGTATGTTTTCCTTTAGAATATCTTCAAAAGAACTTGTTTTGTTCAGACATGCTGTGTTTACACCATGATTTGTCCCTAATCACTGATCAGTATAAAATGTAGCTAAACTGGCATGGCAGTATTGTTCAAACACTTCCACAAAGCACCAAAATNATAGTGGTAAGGGGTAGGGTGAATAATTAATATACAGGATTGCACTTTGGTCTTCCTTTAATACAGAAATTACTTCATTACTGAGTCCATCTGCACCAAACAGCATTAAGGAAGGGTGTAGTAATGAAGTAAGTATAAACTAAAGCACAAGGGTTTTGAGAGGGGAGTCGTGCAATACAAGATTTGCAGGTTGAACATCACAACCTTCAAACTTAATGCAACTATTTCAATTATTATTTTCACTTGGAAAAAAGAAGCAGTGATTGCATAGTGATCTAAAGCTCTTTTTAGTTCTCTGTAGCTCCCCTGCTTTGGCCACAAGCTCTGTGTAAACACTGACATCTTATCTCAAGTTTTCCAGGTGGTATGTCCTCCTTTTAGACACAATTCACTAATCCTTCCTCATCTAGGTTTGTCCCTTGCCACCTTTGCTATGCAGAAGGCAGCTCTCTGCTAGTCTCCACTGGCTGATGTTCACCCTGCCTCTTCCCTGTACAGGGTTGAGGTAAGAATTAGTAAAATTAGCAAAATAACTGGAGGGAGATGTTTAGGAGAAAAAAGACTGTGTTTTGTCTATTTTAGAAGCATATTATGGTTCCCTATATCAGTCTGTTTATCAGGGCAAATGGCCTCACTTTGGGACAGATTTGACCCAGATCAACATTTATCTGCAGCTCTAGCTGCTTCACCAATCAGCAAAGCACAAAGATCATAAAAACCTTGTCTACTAAATGTCAGAGGGGTGTGGTGACCCAAATGAGAGACTGTACTGTTAATGACTGGTTTAGATGAGGAGGGTCTGAGGACTTGCAAACAGCCTTTGTTGCTTTTGTAGTGGGAGAAAAAAAAAGGAAACTTGTGATACAAGTGCTGGGATGTGTGTGGTCTTTCCCTACTTTCAGTTTACCTGAAAAGTAAATGTAGAAAAAACTACATACTATTAATAACTGGTGGTGATTTGCAATTAACAGTAAAGTGCAAAACAACTCTCCTAAGTCAAACACAGAGGGAAAGGGTCTTTTAGATCTTTGCATAGCATTGTGTGTACTCTTGACTTATCAAAAGATGCAGGAAGAGTCACTGACATGTTATGTTCCCAATTACATTGATGAGGCTGGGGGTGCACCCATGACTGTGCTTTGGGTTGTGTGGATATTTGGTTTAATTTGACTTAGGCAAGGAAAGAGGCTGTGATCAGATACAACTAGAAGCTTGTACAAAAATTCTTGCAAAACAAATAAACAATAATATTCTGTACCAGAATATTGTCTGTACCATAAGGATAGGAAATGGACTGATGGAGACTGAGGCTGCCTGCAGTTTTATTTGGCCACTTTCTTTGATTTTCATTCCAGGCAGACAGTGCAGAAGAGGCAATACTGTGATATGCAGAAAATAAGTTTAACTTTCATAAGGTAGCCTGATTCAATAAGACCATGACAGTTTATACCAGCAGAGAATTCTACATTTTCTCATGGCATTATCAGCCCTCTAGACCACTGCATTATTACTTTTTTTTCAATGCAGAGCTCTGATTGCTTTTGAAATGCTGCTGCAGTTTGTCAAAGCAAAAATTTTAGTTCTCAATTATGAAAATACTTCTTTCTGCAACTAAAGTGGTGCAGAAGAAGATTTCAGAAAGCAATAGCCAAGCTCAGTGACTTTAATGTGCCTATAATCTGTTCAGCAGCTTCTATAGCCAAGCCACCAGACAAAGCATTGCATGTAAACACGCCGAAGCCTTTAAGGAGAAAGTAATAAATAGAAACTATGATGTTTATAGGTTTTTGATGGTCTATCTTTAAGAAAATTCCCCCTTGTGTTACTGATATTCTCCATTAGGCAGTCTACTTTTTCCTATTACAGACAAATATGCTAAAAATACTGACTCCTTAGATTAAAAAAAAAAACAACAAACAAAACCAAACAAACAATGAAACTGAACTCAGGGATCATTTGCTTTCTTTTAGAGTCTCAGCACAATGCAGGAAGTTTTCTACTGATTAGCACATCTGAGTCTGAAATATTGGTGACTTTTTTTTGAGGGGAGGATTTATTGTTTTAATAATCTGAATGGGTATTTAGTCTTCTTATTCTCTGGGCTAATATCCGAGAAAACAATGGTGAGATAGGAGAGATGTGGCTGCCTAAGGCTGCAGGCAGATGTGATTAGTTTCATACTTATTTTTCCAGTGGTACATTGTGATATTAAACTTGCTAAACTCTCCTGAGAACAGGGGAGAGAGGAAAAAGGCTTGTAAAGCCACTCACACTCTTCAAAGTGACCTTGTCAAAATTCCCAGCAATTGAACTCCCTGAAAATGATAAGATATTATTCGAAAATTGTTAACTATTCAACAGACCTTCAGCTAATATGAAGTACTATCTTCCTTCTGTAATTGCAGCTTATATCAGTAATTGAGGATATCTCCTCTGCGTTGTAAACCAAACCACCAAACTCTCAAGCAGTTCAACCAACCTGCTGGTTAGAAGTGGCACCTGAAGTAGTGATCACAACATGAATAATTCCTGTTAAATTCAGGCTCTGTGTGTGCGCTCACTTGTCAGAAAACCTGAAATCACTTAATGTTTCTTATTTGGATTCTTTCCCTTATAATAATGCCACCAACTAATTATTCCTGAAGAGAGGAGGCTGACATCTGTGTGACATACTGACTGCACTGTTAGGATCACATTTCGTGTGCCTCGAAAGCTGGACAGCCTGCAACAGGATCCTCTTGGGCAGTTGAATCACATGCAATATTTAAACATACAATTTGACATTATCCATTAAGTCTATTAAAGAATCTCACTTCTTGCTGCCAGAACTAACCACACAGCTTGCAAACTCTAAGACTTTTTGAAATTCCTAACTCTGCTTCTTATGCCCTCCATGAATAAATTTCTATGTTAATTTCCAATGTTTCCACAATTCTGCCAGCTGTTTCTAAGAAAGTTTCTAATCCTGGTTCCACTCAGGACAACGGCACTTAAATTTCCACTCTGCTCTCTTTGCCTTGGCCTTTTGCAGCTTTCTTACCTCTCTCCTGTATCTCCAGCTCTAATCTCCTCTCCTCTCTTATCTCCTCCATCTGGGATTTTATCTTCAGCTTGCTCAGTGCTTGTCACACACCTAAGGAATCAGTGCAATGCATAATCAGCTCCTTTCCTCCACACTGAAGACATTGTCTTCTCACCTGTTATCTTTCACTGGTTCTCAAATTATCCAGCGCAGCTCTAGGAAACAAATCTCTTGATATTAGATCTGGAATGTCACTTTCTTGGCAAAA
>VYZU01056239.1:55833-74525 GCA_013401355.1 Ceyx cyanopectus | reverse complement strand
CCTAAACATTCTATGATTCTTGCTTGCTATTAACTTGTTCTTCTGCTGAGCCACACACTGTGACATGGGACAGGAAGGTCTTAGCAGAGAAAGGCAGAAGGGAGTAGAGGTACCTGATCTGCAAGAGAAGCAGCTGCCATCATATCCCTTGCTGGCAGAGAGGGGCAAGGGGACTTGCAAGAAGCCAAGGAGACAGCAAGGCCTGATACTTGATGCAAGGACACAGGTTAGTATCCAGGGGTCCACACTGCTGATCATTCTCCTTTGCTGGGAAGGCCTCTAAACCACCTAAGTTACCCACAGCCACCCTCCACACACATACAAACCTTGATGATAAGTGGCAGTAAGTGCACAGCAACTTCCCCACATCTTAAAAGCAACCAGATAGCACAATGTAGCATTTATGGGATCAGGTACATCCTGCAGAGGGACAGCTAGCCAGCTTCAAAAGCATAAGGAAAAAAAAAAAAATCCTCCTTCATTACAGGAGAAAAGGCCAGGTGTAGCACCAGCTGGAATTTCAGCCATCAGAGACAGTGTCTTGGCATTACACAGTCATTCCCCTGCTTTAGATTCCCCCTGACAATTGCTTGTTGCTGCCTGTTGTGGCTTTGATCCAATGCCATCATTTCGGCAGAGTCAGAAATGAAAGATAGTTGTGGGGGTGGGATGCGGCAAGAGGCGTTGCCTTTCCTCACTAAAAATGTCCTCACTGCCAAACCCAACCAAGCCCTTTTCAAAGTCCAGAAAATATTTCCAGGTGAAGACATTATCCCTTTCCTCTTGGAGAGATGAGAATGGATGCCCCAGGGTCAGGGAAATGCAAAGGTCATAAATACAAAAATACACCATGACCAACAGCTACAAGCACCAGCCAAGGACTTATCTGGCCTGGAACTAAGAAGATCAGTACACAAAGGTTATTTAAGCTTTAAATCCTTTTGTAGCATGTTCCAGCTATCAGCTGTTGGGGGAGAAAGACCACCTACCCCAAGGGAAGAGAATGCTACAGAAACTGCTGTAGTGTTACTTACACCAGAAAAAAACCAACACTTGACTCAGACAGCACTAAACATCCAAATAGTGCTAAAGATCCAGTACCTTTAAAAGAATCCATCTTAAGCTTCACTCTACACTGCCTCCGTTTTTTGACAAAGAAGTTGCCCAAATTCTGCTCTTAGAGAGAATGTCCTGGGCACATTCAGCCTTGGAGCGTCAGACTCTGGCCCTCTGCGGCCAAAAGGAAAGGGCAAGCAGCAAACACAGCGGGCCTGGTTCTATTTGCCAGATGTTATCAGGACACACTGGGCACAGGAGGAGCCTTTTAATCCTGGGTGGCTCTAAGATTTTGAGTTTCCATGACACACTCCCAGTTCTGGGATCTGACCAGGCAGACAACATACACAGGTCTTACAGAAAGAAATAGCATTTCCCTATGAGATTGCTTCTGGCAACCACCAGAGCCTTTGAAAGTGAATCCAGAGCTCTGCTGGGCTGAGCAACAGTTTATGGAGAAGTCATGACCTGGAAGGATAGCTCTGTATTCCCCCTCTATGAATGATCACATCAAGCTTCATATGCTAGTTTCCCAGCCATGGTCTCTGCTTGGTCTCCTGCCCTGCATGTGCCGATGAGACTCCCAGCTCACACACAGGTCTCTGGAGAGGAAAAGACCCAGTGGCATGGTGCATTCCAGCTGTGACAGGTGAAGAGGGAAGAATAAGTTTGACACTTCAGCCATTGCAACAGAGGCCCAGTGGTCTAGGTTGCCTTGGCTTTTTTATTTGCCTGTCACTCAGGCTTTGACATTATTGAAAGATCAAACTCAGTTTTGCCTGTTCATTACCTTAATCCTATTTTCTACACAGCTTTATTATCTCTTCAGGCTTCTTTGGGAAAGGCTGTCAGAGAGGCTGGGGTAGGAGGGAGCTGGTTGCCTATCTCCTCACCCATCAGATGCCTCTATTCAAGAGCAGAGGTAGATTTGATGTGTAGGGGTGTCACAGCACAACCTACATCCTTCTGGGGGTACTCTAAAGGTACCACTGGACTAGGTCACCAAGAAAAATGCACCATAGCTGAAAGCACTGGAACCATATTCCCTTGCCTAGTTTGTCCTTTGTAGGATGATCTTCTGAAAAATCTTTATTTTGGTTACTTCAGATAAAAACAAATTGGTTTATATTTATATTTTACTCAGGTAATCGAAACTATTTAAACTATAGGTTAGAAGGCAACTGTCCTCAGATCAGCCCTGCATCCACACCAGTCCACCAATCCTCTACCTCCCTTCACCAAACACAGCTCTGCTGAGACACCTCAAGACCTTTCTGCCATCACCCCCCGTCTCTCCCCTCCCAGAGCCCACCAATTCACCTCAATCCTGACTACACTCCCTTGATAATCTCTGCTGTGCCACTCCCACCTGGAGCATACCAATCCCGGAAAGATCAGCTGCCATTCAATAATCCTGCAAAATATTTGCTGTCCATCACTACACAAAGACCCCCAGGCTGAGAGTTTCAAATTTGTCAGCAGTTGAGACTCAAGTCAGGATTTGAGCCCAACATTTCCCCAGTTGCTAAGGTCAGCACCTTCACCAAACAGGAACTATTCAAAGCAGCATCCACAGCAATTAACCCCCTCAATGCTTATTAAGACAGAGAGAAGGCAACATGCCTAAGTCACTTCCACAGATAACCTGTCACCACCCTCACCTCCCTGAGCTACCAGAAACACCACCCAGGACAAGATGACTGTAGAGCCTGTGTTTGCCTCTGGCTTCTGAGCACCACAGATGAGCAGGTGAATGGGAGGATATAGATCACCCTTCTCACCCCTTTGGCTCAGGCTGAAACATCAACTGAGACATGACGTACATGAAAAGGAAGGTGTAATAGGCATACCCTGACTGTACATGGGTAATGGGGAAAAAAAACCCCAACCAAACAAATAGGATGGCTCTGCCATCAACTAGAAAAGATGGGAAATAAAATCAAGCTGCTCTCTATTGAGCCAGATCTAGCCCCCACATAAATCTTTCCACACTAGTTTGTTTCATTGCCCACTCCATTCCACATGTCATGTTTAAACATCGTTTTGCTTACATGGACTAAATAAATTATTTTGCTGCAACCCCAATATTTCATTTCTCACTGTTATGCACTTTCCTTGTCAAGTCCCTCCCTGTAACCTGGAAGCTCACTCACCTCTCAAGGTCCCAGATTCTCAGAGGCGAGGTGTGTCCACAGCAGGCTGTCCCCGTCACAAATGAGCTGTTTCAAAACACAGAAAAAAAAGGAAACACAAACAAAAATCACTTACTAATCCTCATGGTCTGAAGTAGTGCATGAGCAAGACAGAGAAAAGAGGTTACAAGACAAGCTTTGAATTCCTGTTCAAGACTACTTCAGCATGATCCACCACTTTTCACAAGAGGCAGGCAGGCAAAGGAAGAAGCACTCCAGGGCACTCAATAGATGAGCTTCCAAGATGCAACAGGTCTCAACTGCAGAGAATTGGCAGGATATAAAGATGTATTTGCATATGCAAAGGGAAAAATCTAAACTAGGATCAGCTATAAATTGCAGTTACATTTTCAAATGTTAGCACAGCACTCGGCACATTTCATACACAGTCAGCACTGTAAGACGGGGAAAGACCTAATGGGAAACTTTTTTCTTCTTACTTCACATCTCGCTTCTGTTTGCTGCCAACTTCTGAGCACAATCATTAATTGGCTGCAGCATCACAGGCGTAATAAATAGCAGAATAGAGGTCTCCAGTCCAGCCTGCTCAAAGCTGGGCCAGTTTCAAAGCTGAATCAGGTTGCCCTCCTCAGTGGTCAAGCACTCTCTATCAGAGGCAGCACAGCTCTCCTGGAGCAGTATTTGGTTCAGTTCACAGTCTCTGGCAGAGCCCATTCCAAGGTCCTCTTTAGCAGTGGTACATACCTGCTGCACCTGCTGGCTCCAGAGGTTGCCTGACAGCCACTGGCCTGAAATTAGTTCATAAGACAGGAACAAACCCTTAAAATCAAGCAGCAGGAACATGGATGCTGTGGATCTCCACACCACACTTGCTTGTTTTATGCCAACTTCTTATCCTCAGTCCAAATAAGAGAAAACCTCTCATACAAAGACTTCTAAGTAAGCTATAAATTATTTCTCACAAAGGCACATTTACTGCAGCTACCAAGAATAAAATGCCAAAACTATGTTTAAGTCATTGCAACAAAGATAGCATGAATGCAGGAAACAGAGCCTGCTTTAAATAAAAGCCTTCTCTATGTTTTGCCTAAACATCTTCTGCAACATGACATGGGTTTGGCAGCTGAAAGAGGAAAGCAAAAGAAGGAAACAATGTCATGTCTGGAAAAATATCAGTTTTTAAATATTTCTGTCATCCTTAACAACATTCTTTCTTTGGAATTCAGGTGTCTTCAAGCCTCTACTCTCCCAGGAAAAGCATTCTTGCAGCATCCTTGACTTCTGCAAGAAGCACTACTGCTGGTGTTACAAGGCACCCAACAGCAAAGCAGTGAACACATGCTCAGCTCCACCAAAGCCAGAAAAGAGCCACGTGGAAGCAGGGCCAGAGCTCAGGACTTCTACTCCTAGATAGATTTGTGGTTTAGCTGAGCAATTGGTTTCCTCCAAATCATAAGGCCAAAGCAGCACTTCCAATACACTGTGCACAAGAGGCATGCAGAGGACACCAAGCCACCTCTAAGAGCTACTGGAGCCAAGGAAGAGCTACAGCTAACAAGGCTTTTTTTTTTTTTTTTTTTTCTGGCTTTATCCTTCCTACCCCAACTCACATACCCCAGCTATGTGTCAATGAGTCCTGTGACCCTTAGTTGCCCTCTGGGGCCAGACAAGGCCTACAGCATCACAGATATTTCCAAGTCCCTTCAACCAGGTTGTCTTACACGCACTGCTCAGGGTTTTGCATGGGTTGCTGGCCCAGTGCAACTGCAACTGCAGCACAGGACTCTGCACAGATGCTGCAGGGACAACACATTCTTCTTCCCCATAGATATCTCTGACCAAAGCCTGAGACTCTAAGGAAAAGCCAATTACTGTGGCTGTGTGACAGACACAAGGATCAATTAAGTGCATGCAGTCTTTCATATTTGGAAACAGGGCTTCTGCCTTCTTTCTACCCTAGTGCAGGATGAGGGGAAACATCTCCCTTTTACCAACGTCTCCCATCTCAGAGGAAAACCAAGCAAAAGACACCCACTCTGACAGCTCAGCAGTCAAACCTCATGTCTGGAAAGCAGTGCTTTGGTCAGCGAGTCCCTCAGCTACAAAGCTAGGTGTTGNGAGGCAGCACAGCTCTCCTGGAGCAGTATTTGGTTCAGTTCACAGTCTCTGGCAGAGCCCATTCCAAGGTCCTCTTTAGCAGTGGTACATACCTGCTGCACCTGCTGGCTCCAGAGGTTGCCTGACAGCCNAAGCTAGGTGTTGGGTTCTGTCCCTCCCTCCCCAAACATAATCCATTAATAACTACTAAAGCCCATTACTGCGGTTAGAAAGGTAATAGCAGTCAGGGAGTCAGTCAAGCAGGCAATTGGGTGCTTAAGATTTTTCTTTTGGGGGGACAAACTGATTCTGTCCCAGCAGAGAACACCCTCACGTGGGAGACAGGCCCCTTTGTGCAGAAGGTATGCACAAGGCTTTGATGGTTGTCACAGGTCTAAATTAGCATGGAGGCACACCAACAGGGAGAAAAAGGTGGGAGGAACAGCAAGCTCTAATCCCTGCTCATGCTGTCAATTCTGAACTTCAGCTTTCCCTCCTCAGTCCTTAGCCCCCATGCCTCACATACACACACACACACACAAAAAAAAAAAGAGAGAGAGAAGAAAAGAAGGGAAAAATACTAGTAGATGAAGTGATTTATCTCCAGCATTACATACAGGCCTCAGGGCCACAAAGTCTCTTCTGGGTAAAGCTGACTCCATTCAGTCAACAGGAATTTTCTCATACTTCAGAAGGATCAGATTTGCAGGCCTTATCTTTAACAGGCTGGAGCCCATTAGCAAGCAAAGATAAGACTTCTCCCAGAAGAGCGGGACACCTTCACTGCCAGGATTAGAAAGCAGCATTCACAAGACATGCACAAGAAATAGTGCCAAAGAAATTTTTAAAGCCTGGGAGCAAACTGACCTGGAAGTCAGGGTTCCCAAGGAATGATACAGGGCCCCTCACTTTGAGTCTGGTCTGCAGGTATATACCACCTTCAATCCCCAGGTCTCTCATAACTGGAAACCTCGCAGAGGTGACAGTTTCACTCCAAGCAAAAAGGCAACACAAGTCAGCTTTGGTGTGCCTAAAACAACATGTAAATTGGAACCAAGCTTCTAAAGCTGAGCTCCCAACTTCTGAAACATCATTCAGCCAAACTGAAGCCTTCTAACTGGCTTGCTTCTTACAGTTTAACTTCAACAAACTTTTTGTTTTAAGAAGCACAGGGCATGCACCAAAATCCTCTGACCTAGAGACATGAAAATGTTGTTTCTTGACAACTGTTCTTGCCAGCTGCCCAAGAGAAACAAATCAACTAGCTCATTTGTTTTGCATACAATGCTTCCAGGAGTCTTCAACTCTTCCAGAAAGAGTTGGGAAAGGTTAGACAGAGAAGAGGAAAGCACAAGATACCCTATATATATTACTGCAGGGATGTCCCATCTCTCTGAAGTATGTAGGATATTACTGATGTACACAAGCACTGACCAGATGCATCCACATGCTACATAAAAACAGCTATGTCCAAGCATTAGATGGTCTTGGAGATGCAAGTCCCCTCCCTGCTAAGCTCTCCTCTGCCCTGTGAAAGCTGCTGGGTAACAGGAGTACAAGCTCCCTCCAAAAGGCTCCTCTAATGGGAAAATGAGTACTATTGTAGGGCTCATCTAACAGGGAACGTTGTCATCACAGGGATCCCCCAGGAGATACAAACAAGCAAACTAAGACAGAGTGGCCACCTCTGCCATACCAGGAAGGCAAGGATTTTGCAGAGCATGGATATGCATATACATCCTACGTGCTGCTGTTGCCCATAGCAAGGCATTTTCCAACTCATCTGGTACTTTCATGATCTCATCCCCCTTTGAAAACTCCTCAAGAAGGGAGGGGAAAAAAAATATACAAAAAGACAAAAACTGCTTCTCCAGAAGCCCGATCTTTTCCATGCTACAGAAGAGACATTTCATTAGAGGTCATCCCCCTACAATAGAAGCTGGGCCAGTGAATGAGTGCTGCTGGAAGAAACACAGTAACTTCTCTTCATCTGACTGATTATGGTTGTTGAAGGTCCCATGGCACCTCTGGCAACAGAAGTGTTGTTCTGGCTATAGTCCAGCTGCAATGATCCTATGCCTGCACCCAAGGTGCCAGTTACACAGCTTCACACCACCTGTAGCATCCCTCTTTACTTCATCCTGGACAGAACACTGCCATATGTGGACAAGGAAAAGAGGTAGCTGCCCAGCAGTTCTTTTGGAAATGGAGCTTGGAAACAGTCTCAGCTCCTGAGATATAAATCTCACTGTACACTATGTAACACTCCTCAGTAATAACCCAGCCCTCAGAGAAGCTGCTGCCTGAGTTGGGAATCCTGCAACGCAGTCACTAAGGAACCTAGGTGAAACAGGCGCTTTCTAACCTCTTCTGAGCTTCCCCTGTGAACCAGGCTTGTGCCCTTCCCCTGTTACTGTAAACAGATTGCTTCTCAAGTCCTGTTTCACTCTTTGGGGATTTCAAATCCAAACTCTGCTCGACACGTGCAAGAGCCTGTTCCTTCCTCCTTGCATACTCCCCTGCCCCCTGGAATTGGACATCGTTGTTCCACTTTGGAGACTATTATACACAGAGACTCATCGGACTGGGAAACAAAGAAGTTATTACTTGACAGAGCCTTGCAGCTGGGAATGTGGCAGGCGGGGGGAGAGGAGGGGGAGAGGACGGGGGGCTGGTAGCAGCGGTAAAAGCCATCAACAGAAAGGGAAGCTCAAAGATGGGAAACATCTTTTTTTTTTTTTTTTAAATCCTCAAGTGGGCTAAGAAAGAGGAGATGAGAAAGCAAGTCCAATGTGGAGAGCGGAGAGGAGAGAAGGCAGCTGGTGCCGACGGTGCCATGGGTTAAACACACGGGTCTGTGGGTTTGTGTAGCCTTTGATTCAGCACTGACACGCTTTGGCAAGGGAGGCCACCAGAGCTGTCAAATCCTTCACCAACGTGCCCATCAATTGTATTCAGCTCTCCCCGACCCGCACTGGCATTTTAATTACTGTTGGGTAAACTAATTTGTACAAATGAAGGCAACTCTGCCTAATAGAATATGCAAGCTCTCTGACCTCTGACAGGCGATGACACAAGATACAAAGGAGGCAGAGGAAGGCTTTTTATCAGAGCCTTATTACTCTCTATTACTCCAATTAGTTAAGCTCCGGTGCTCCTAATTGGGGGAAAAAATTGCAATTAAATCAATTTTTGATGGGCTGAAAGTGGGTTACCGAACCGCCCTGCCTGTGAAACACTGATATTATAGCAGCAAAGGTCAAAGTCTTTGTCGGCACCTGTGGGGCCCCCATCTCCCCTCTCTAAGCCCCTCTGTGCCCCCCCTCCCCCCAACACATACACACGCAGCCTGCTAAGGCGAATCATTAGAACATGTCATGTCTTATCGCGGCTGCCACCATCCTGCTAACCTCATCAGTTGACATCATTACAGAAGGTAACTCCTTCAGCATGAATACAGTGCTAAGGTCACACAAACTTGATGGAGCCCCTGCTGAAGAGCCCAGGAGGCTGGGGAGCAGATGCAACAGTAACAACATTGTGAAGGGGAGAAGAGGGGGGCTGGAAACTCGAAACAGGGAGTTTCGGCACCTCCAGCATGAGGCTTCTCCAACAGACCAGATACACACAAATTGAGAGAAACCGAGATGGTGCAGGGCAGCAGGTGCTCCTTCCATAGGGACATTTAATTTGCAGGAAGAAAAAAATAAAAATAAAAATAATCACAAAGCACAACATCATTTTAGCATTTTCTTCTCAGCTGGAGGCAAAATACCAGGCTTCTTCCACAAACAGACTAGAAAGCGCTGGCACATTTGCTACTGCTTGCTTGAACCTCATGTGCATATCACAGCATCCCTCATGGCATCAGTCAGCTCAGGGTTAAAATTTGCTCCTTATATGCATCCTAAATTGCACATAGAGAAGCTACAGAAGAACTCTGCCACTTCCTATCAGGGGCTCAGCACAGAGAGAAAATAAAATGTGTAAAGATGACTGCACAAACACCCCAGCATTTCCAACAACCACTGCTCCAAGAGGAAACGCTGTGCTCTGGGAAGGACCACCAGTGACACAGGTACAGACAGACAGACAAATAACACATTCACATCCTATCTCAAGCCTCAAGTGGACCACCAGAAAGTGGTCCCCAGAAAGAAGGCATTTGCATTTTGTACTGAGGGGCCTTGCTGGGACCTGGGTTGAAACTGCAAAGTCTTACATTTGAGGCAGAACTCCAGCATATTGCAATAGAACTGCTCACATCCTTGTGTCCCATGACATTTACTGCATGTCCCAGAGTGGAGGAATGCCAGCCTCACCTGCACAACCCTCTACACTAACCTCTAACATCATTCTTCCTCCAGGCTTCAGAGACACACAGGCTGGAAAACAGAATAAGCCTTCAATATCCCCAAAGGCCAAGTTCCAAGCAGGACAGAGATCACTCTATTCTAGCAAGTTTCTTATCAGGTACCCAACCTACACAACTCCATGTTGCCTTCATTGCTTTGCAGTTTCATCACATATTGCCTGCCCAAGTCATCCCATAAGCTTGTTCCCTGTCCCTTCACCAGTGCTGCAAGATGTTAAGTTCCATGCAAACAGGCAGTCAGATATAAAACATAATTTCCATTTCTAGAGAAAAAACAAACTCAATTACATTAAACTAGATTCCAGACAGGACAGACATGCAAACAGACCTCTTCCACAGTGCAGATTTAATGAGGAAAATACACTTTATTAGAAACTAGCGAGTCCACACACAAAACAGTCTTGATACTCCTAGGTCTGTTTACATCTAAATAACACCTTCCTTTCCACAATGCCCCATATGACACATGGTTTTAGGGAGAAGCAAATGTCCAGGATGAAAACAGTCTTAGATGAGTTCTATAAAAGTTGAAGGTCCCAAGTGTTCCTGTACAAGAGGAATATTAAAACAGTGCTTTCCACAGTGCTGCTGTCATTTATTCAGAACCTCAAACATAATCGCTTTTCTGACCGTACAAATATTTCTACTGGGTTAATACCAGCCCTGTCCTTAAATTAAAAGGCTTGATAACACATGTTTAACAGTGTGAAATACTTTTTTGCATAGTATGTGCAACACTCATCCTCCTTCCTCAACCTCTAGGCTTGCCACACATGGAGTAACCACTTGGGTTCAGGACAGAGGTCACTACATGAGAATTTATGCATCTTTATCTCTCTGCAGACTTAATTTAAACCCCAAATGACGCCCACGTTATTACTGCTATTACAAGAAAGAAAAAAAAAAAAAAAGATTCCTTAACCATAGAAGAAATGTAATCCAGTATGTAAATTGGGCACAACACATACTAAACATCAAGGGGGGCAGAAAGCCCATGCCAAAACTGTTTTGTCTGCATGTGCTTGCCAAGCCTTTCTGTGAAAGGGCTCTTTTTGCAGGCATCCACTGGAGTTACATCTTGGAAGCCAAATCACATAGACACATGACTCTGCTGAGAAGGCACTTCTGACTCTAAAAGTGAGCTGCACAAGAGTTACAGCTATCTCTATTCCCAACACAGAAAGCTTTCTGGGAAGGAAAGGAAAAAAAGGGAAAATTTAAAAAAAAAAAAAGAAAAAAAAAAGAAAAAAAAGGTAACTTCATGGTTGTCCAGGTCAGTCCAAGACTAGGTGGATAAACACCACTACAGTAGGGATCTTTCAGCTTCATCTTATCATTAACCGAAACAAAATTTCATAGGACATTTTAATTCTCCAAAGCTATAACATTAGAAAGGCAAATTCACTACTAAGTTTACTTTTTGTGTTTTGAGATGTTTAGAGTTGCTTTTCAGTTGTTGTTTCATTTTCTTTTGCAAGTGCAGCTGAAATTAACACAACTGGTATCTCTTCAATGACACTGTACATTCTCCCTTCTACTGTCACTAGGCCAATCCTGGCCACCTCCAGCAGCTTCATCCTATGGTCTACTCTTAATCTACTCCATTGAGCAGTCATTCTAATACAGACAGGCAAGACTCCTGACAGGTCTCCACCAGCCAGCAAACTCTACCTCCACCTGCTGCACATGCCATTTGCAATACAGTGACAGGGAACTGCAGGGTAACTTACTAACATCTTTCTTGAGCAAATGCACTACTTTTTGGAACCTATTAAAAGGAAGAAATAGGTGAAGTATCTGGATAAGCAGCAGAAAAACCACAGTCCCTGGATGAGATGCACTGAAAGGTATTAGAAGCTGGACACCATCTGCTCCTGGGATAATGCAGGGCACCAAAAGATTATCGCAGATCTGCAAGGGCCAGGCACTCAGCTCTCACCTACCACCACACCCCCTTTGAGTCTTCACAGACAGCATCTACGTACTGACTACTGGGCTCTAGACCATTAGTCTTCATCTCCACTTCAATGGGGAAAATACCCTGAGCCTTACCCTCACCCACTTCCCCACTTCCGACAGCCCCCTTGAGCTCAGTGCTCTGGGCCCACACACAGCCTTACAAGCCCTGAACTCCAGCCCTCGCTTTCTCAAAGCCTGCCCAGGTGTAAAGCTCCAGCGATTCCTTTTTCTTCGCTTTTTTTCCCCTCCCTCCTCCCCCCAAGCCCCACCAACACTTTCAGGCCACACAGTGAGCTGGTGTTGGAGCACACGATGACCACTGCAGCCATCGTGCTGTTTCAGGACCCACCCCAACTCAAGACAATTTCTAAGAGCCATTTCTTATCCTCCCCTCCATGAAATTATTTTTGTTAATTGCTTGGTGGGAATCACCCATAGGTAGAGGAGACTTTCGCCTCACACACACCCTGGCCCCTAATTGGCTTATTGAAGTTTTAACAAGGCTTTCACCTGGAGAAGCTGGTAATTATTCCCTTCATTCCCCTCTTGCTTATACCTGTAGCTTCACACTTGGGGCCTGCCTGGCTCCACAGGGGGGACTTTGTTCCCTCTAACTATAGGCCCCACACAAATGGACCCAGCAGCAGGAGAACGCAGCAAAGTGGTAATTTTCAGCCCAGCATAATTAGCCAAGGTTCTTTTCAGCACAAACTGCTGAATGGGGAGGGGGATCCTGGGGAAGGTGCACCATGTGGGAATGGTGGGATGCTCTCAACAGGCAGACAAAGACCTCTTGGGGGCTCTGATCTAGGGTGAGCAGGAGGAGGGGGTTGGAGTAGGACAGCTTGCCTGGAAGAGCAGGGCACAGGTAGTGGTGGGACACACGCTGAGGAGGTCAACTCGCAACAACTCTCCCCCAGCCTCTGGAACAGGACAGCACAGGATGACAAAAAAAGGAGTAAAGGAGAAAAGAGTTGCAGTGATGCACGACAGAAGCACGTGAAGAGGCGTGATGCATGACAGAATCTTGAAGACCTGGCTCAGCCTATGCTCCCAGGGCAGGATTTCTAGTCTAGTACCTTGGCATTGAGATCAAGAAAGGCAAGAGACGTGGGCAGAGAAAAATAGACAATGCAGGTCCCAGTCAGGAAAGCAAGAACTGTGCCAAGGACAGAGAACTCACTGTCGAGAAAAAAAACCAAACCAAAACAGGGAGGAATCATTCACCTCCTCCAGCATCTGCCCCAAAAGCTGGGCAACAAGCAGAGCCAGGAGGACAACAATGAAGCCTCCAGGTTCTCTTTTTGCTGAGCCATTTCCCTGTTAGCAAAGCAAAACTGCTTTTTATAGTGGAACAACACTTATTCAACCACCCTTTCTGCTACAAGCCTTTGGTTCTGAAGAACCTACCAGGAAACCTGCTGCATCTGGGTTAACCAAACAACTTGGCTCCCAATATATTGCTCCTGTGTTGCACTAGACTGGCATCAGTCGTCCCACAAGCCATAAACCAACATCCCGTGGCATACTGCTTCTGTTGATCCACAGAACTTATAATCCATGCTTTCTTTATCATCTTTACCTTCAGTATAAAAATCCTTGTTCTGGCTGCTCAGCTCCAGGGTTGTAGGCAAGTTAAACCTGCTCAGTTGACTTGACAATCACAGTTCCAGTGCAATGAGCAGCGGGGCAGTCCTTTTTGTTTGAGGTTTGTTTTTGGGGGTTTGTTTTAATATTAAGTTATATTTTGAAAACAAACAAACAAACAAAACCCGCACACACAAACAACTACCAAAAAAAAAAACCCCAAACAAAACCAAACTCATTCTGTGACTCTTATGACTGCATCATCCTAACAGAAGCAAGAACTGTCACAATCTAAAAGCTTGGTCAGTATTCTGCCATGAAGATCAAATGGTAAACAGGCAAGTAAAAAGATGCCCATGACTTTCATCAGAGCACCAGTTACGCAGGAGTGCTGAGCAAGCCCTAGGACATGATGCAATCACAACAATTTTGACAAGAAGGAAAGGAGATCCCCAGAGACTCATATGCAGCAATCACAGGCAGCACAACCCCCGGGGTACAAACTTGTAATTTTCGAGCTGCTGAAAATACACAACTATGATCCAACACAGCAGCAGGCTGCAGAGAATTAAGTTGCCCAATTCCACGCTATGGTACTCTAGTTTCTCTTCAAATCATATATATCTTTCACACTTTACTAAAGACTCCCACAGAAAGGTCCATTTTTCATTTTCAATCCAATTTCTTGAAGCTTCACCCAAGCTGCTTTAAGTATTTGTCACAGAGAGGAGTCCAGGTAGATACAGTGTGCCTTCAGCTCATCAGTGCTCAAGACTTCTTCCTTAAAAGCGACCTTCAACATTTCTGAGAAGTATTTTTGCCAGGAAATCAATGCCAGCATCTCAGAAGCAAACACCAAGGATAAATATAAGCAGATTCAGCTTGATCAGGCTAGTTTCAAGGCTATGCAGAGAAATACAATGCACACTCCCAGCATCAGCAGGAAAAGATACATAATGTTGCCTCTGCTCATACCTCATCACAAACCTTGCATTGTCCAGGGCTTTTTCCTTTTTACACACCACACCACAAGGAGGGGACATATAGAATTGTATTAATACTCCAGCTGTTTTTGCTTTACACAGAAGTCTAAATACGTGCCCACATTTTGAGAATGTTTGAAGAATCATGATGCAAAAGAAGAAAACCTCTATTTTAAAAATATCTATTTTTTAAGCATGAGGAATGCCAAGGCCGATCCCAATATATTTTCAGATGTGACTGGCAGAGTCTTCAGTTAACAAGCATCTTTTAAAAATGCATATATATAGAATGACAGCTTATCTAAACTTTTCCATTAGACCATATGACAGAAAATGACTTTTCAATAAGCCAGCAACCCATGCATACGAGTGAGGTCAGGGGGAAGGGAGAATCCTTTTAGGTTTGCCAGAGCAACTAAAATCCAAGAATGTTTCATTTTAAAATCAGAGATGGGAATTTGTTTTCCTAGTGCCACAAGCCACAAATTATTTTTGCCTAATAAGGAATACCTTTTGCCATATACACATGCATGACAAATTCAAACTTCTCAGTGTAGGAGAATTTTAAAAAAAAGAATAAAAAATTATGAGAGTGGTGAGGAAGAAGAGGACTTCCCCAAAAATACATATTTTCATCATCTTCCCATAAAGGGCAGCACTTTTTCTCCACATAATAAAGAGGCAGGAGCCATACTTGTTCACACATAGGGAAAAGAAGCCAAATCACTTAAAACCAAAGTGCTTGATCTTCCTCCTCTGCTCTGATATTCAAACAGTTTTCAAATGAGGTCTGAATGAGTTGTTCATCAAGGGAGAAGGAAATGATGCTTGGAGGGTTTTAAGAAGCTAAAGACCAGAAAAAGTGAAAGGGGAGAAGTATGTACATGTAGCACATGCTGCACACAGAGAGGTCCAGGACACTGAGACATAGAGACACAGGTGCTCTGTGGAGGAGGCGAGCAAAGCCTCATCTGCGCTTAACTCAGCCATGAAATGGCTCTTAGAGCTTTCGTGCTCTGATCGTTCCAGCCCTGACATGGACACGCTTGCAACAACCTCAGTTCACTCGTCCTTAAAGCTCTGGGCAGCTTTCCTATCCCCAGCTCTCCCTCTGTGCAATATGATTTGCTTCAGGGTTTTCATGGTAAGTGTTTGGAACACGTCAACTGTTTGCCCCTAAGCAACCAAGATCCTGAATGAAGCCCCTGCTCTCCATCTGAAGGCTCAGGGCATGCTTGGTTGTAAGCAAGCACCAGAGTGAGAAATAAAACCTGCCAATCAGCCCAGAAAGGACAGCCTCAGCCCTGTATGCAATCAAAAAAACAACACTTTTAAGGCACAAGGATATTTAATGGCCACCTACCACACAGATCCTGAAGTACTCAAAAACCTGATGAAAAAGTTTTGCAGAACCAGAACTCAAACCATCCTGACATCAACAGAGAATAATTTGTGCTGTGAACCTGTGTTTTATCTTCAGGTATCTGTAATCAGGCTGGGCTGCAAGGCATATTGAATTTCAGTGATAACTGAAATTAGCCAGATGAAGATAGGACAGGGATCAGGCAAAAATAGATGCTGTAGGAACACAGCACTAAATGACAAGGCAAGAAGGCACGGAATAAATTATTATGATGCTTTATATTTATATATTGGAAAAATAAATACACAGAAAATGGACTGTGAGGGAAAAGAATTGCAATGGAAAAGACTGGGAAAAAAAACTCCACCAGAAATGTGTCTCCCAAGTCTGCAATGGAACAGAGGATTCCCTAAAACACATCATCACTGATGTCAAGAAATATCTGTTAAAGGGATATGAAGTACTGCACATCCTCCTGTCCCTCAGTGAACTGCTATCTAGGTGAAGCAGGACAACCGGTTGGCAGTCACTCCAACACTTCAAGGAACAGAAATCTGGAAGCTTTAGATGCACAGGCACATTTGCAGGCAGCAGCACGAAACCACAGTCTCCTCCTTTGTTTTCCATGGCCTGTCCTATTCCCATGTTCTCCAAGAGATAAGGAAGTCTTAACCAAAACCACAGTTGTTAAAAGAACCATTTTCTCTTGGCAAGTCAAACATGCACATGAAGAAAGGCCAGAATTGAGCTCACTCACATCCTCCACTGATACAAGCACATTACTCAGTATTGTGAGTAGTGTCACTATTTGATTCTGCAGCAAGTTAGAAGCGTCCCAGTCAAAGCTCTCACTGATCTTTATCATGTGGATACACAAGATCCAATTACATGACCATCAGTTCAGGTTAGGCTGCATCCCTGTGGACTCCAGTCAGAAGCTGCACAGGGAGGAAATGAGTTTACCACATCTCAGGGATGCTTACACATGAAGTCCACTCTTAACTGGCCAGCAAGTACTTACAGCAGTCAGGGTTTGCTACTGCTTCACACGAGGCCATCGATACTGGAGTTGTGCTGGCTGAGGAAGAATACTAAACTTGCAAACAGAACACAGGGCCTCCAGTAGTGGAGTCATTTGCTGCAGACCCCCATAAGATGGTCAGAAAAGAGGTTTAAAAATAGAACATATTTCTTCCTCAGGACACAGCACTGAAATGGAAAGGAGCCTAAGAAGACTAGAACATTTACATGTTCAGAAAGAAAAGATGAACTGCTCACAGATCTAGCCTCTGAAAATATGAAAGAAATACTGGTCCACATGAGAACTTTAGCCGGTAAGCCCAAACTTCCAATCACTGGAGGCTGGGAAGGAACATTCTTACCCATCTCCCTAGTCATCTACCATTAACCACTACCATTAAACACTGTTGGACACCAAATTCTAGAGTAGATGGATGCTGGACTGACCCACCAGGACCAGAAGAAGATGAGAAATGCCCACCTTGATCAAGCCATGGCTCATCTAGCTCACCATTTTGTCTCTAGCAGCAGTACTAGCAGATGTTGTTTAAGAAGACCATGTAAGCTTGGCAACTTTCTGTGGTGATTATCTTTGTACTGCCTCAGAAGTCGCCTTATTAAGGATTTCAGAGAGTGTATATCCACCTAGTCCTTTGTTACAGACCATTATATCCTTGCATTTGCCAAATTCATTTCAAAACTGCTGGCATCATCATCCTCCACAACCTTCTGGAGCAGGAAGTTCACTACACAATGTGTGAAGAAATACTATCTATTGTCCATTTTAAAGCAATCTCCTAGTAATTTTAAATGTCTCTAGTTCTACTATTGTAGGATTTACTGAGTAACACTTCCACACTCAAGCTTACCAACCACCATCTTACTCTTCATTTCTCTTCGGGCTGTTTTCACCAAAACTGCCTAGTGAAGGCAACCAAATTTCTGCTAAATTTTTGACTTGGGAAAGAGCAGAACACCAAGATACAAACTAGTAACACAGCAATTTCTTTGGAACTCTGCTCTGGAACAATTTCTTTGTTGCTCTGCTCAATCTCCTCTTCAGATCCTTTTGGTTCATTGACCCTACTG
The DNA here is from genome assembly GCA_013401355.1 of Ceyx cyanopectus. Lineage (NCBI taxonomy): Eukaryota > Metazoa > Chordata > Aves > Coraciiformes > Alcedinidae > Ceyx > Ceyx cyanopectus. The sequence continues at coordinate 56,843 of VYZU01056239.1, read as the reverse complement.
AGGCAGGTTAGCTATTTGTTCTAAGCTTTCAAGTTTCAACCAGTCTCAGTCACTTCTAAATGAGCAGGAACCTGTATCACTGCCATCACTGTGAAAGATGGAGAGCCAACAGGGGTCTGAGGACCATCAAGGCCTCAAAAATCATAGTTTGGGAAGCAGAGGACAGAGCCACTGCACAGTAGGAACAGTACTGTTCACCTGTCCTCACTAATACAAAAATGCCTGATATTTTCCACCTCATAACAGGAACATTAAGTCCTTGCTCTGCCAGGCTACTAACTTACCTGAAGTGGCCTGCACACAATCTATATATCCCAGATTACTCTGAACCCATCAGAATACAGATGCTAGAAAGATAGTACTGCTTTTCTCATTTCTGGAGCAGATTCCCTTCCTTCTCAACTGCCAAAGAGAAGAAAACCCAGGGGGACTATTTGGAAAACATACTCTAGGCCACATGCACTAATCAATACACAATTTCTGTGCAAGACTGAATATAAGAAGCAAGAGAAAATCTATTCCATCAGACAGTCCTTCTTGATTCTCATCCCACATTAAATCAGACTGGGCAGGCAAAGCAGGTCACTGAACAAAGTGCAGGTGCAAAGCTCAAGACAGCCGCACCAGGAAGCACAGACCAACCACAGCAATTGCAGCAGCTGCTGCTTGGCCCAGCTTAGTCTACAATTGCTTCACTTCTTTCCTTAGTCTTTTTTTTTTCCTTCCCCACCCCTCCAAGGCAAGGGAAAGAGGTACACATACAGATGACCATCAGACTTTTTTCATCCAAAAATCAATCGAGTCGGTCCTGCCCAGTCAGACCCACTACACACAGTAGAAGGGGATCAAGTTCCTGTGGTATATGAAAGGAATCTGTTGGGAAAAGCTGTGTGGGTATTTCCTGCTTCAGGCAGAGGCAAACCCATTCGTGGGACTGCTTTTGCTCAAGGACCTGGAAGTACTTGGTGGGTAATGATGCAAGATGGTGAAGTACAATGTGTACCTCAAGG